>JZKD02S1799086.1:871348-882530 GCA_000966675.3 Picea glauca
GTTTATATATGTTTTTTTTTAATATTTAATTTTTTAATGTTTTTTTTTTTTTAATTTGTTTTGTTTTTATTTTTTAATTTAAAATGTTTGTTTTTCAATTTTTTTAAAATTATTATTATTTTTTTAATTTTGTAATTTTAGGTTAAAAAAATGGTGTTACAGGGAGTTAATTTTGAGGTTTTGATTGATTGTCAAGGCACTGTATTAAACATGTTGTAATTTTAACTTCAAAATTAAAAAGCGAGTGCTATTAACAACACTACTTTTTGATTCAGGGATTGATTTTAAGGATTTTGTTTGCAATTGTGCGAGTTGTCAAGGTTATAGTTTTAAACGAGTTGTAATTTTAACCCCAGACGAAAGACGATGTTACTGGTAGCACCCCTTTTAATTTTAGGGGTGGATGTCAAGGTTTTTGTTTGCAACATTACATATCATAGTTGCAAAATTTATAACTTAACCTCAAAAAAATGGGTGTTATGGTAGCACCACTTTTTGAAGCATGGGTAAAAAAACCCACTAAATGCAACCTCTAAAAAAACGATAATTCTAAAGAGTTCTCGTCGAGTTAGTAACTATAATAACGGCTTATCTTTACATACAATGATAAATTCTTGATAAACAATCACCCTTATTAACTATAATCAAAACTAAATCTATTTATGAGTTCATTCATTTTCCTAAACTCATTAGTCATCCACTATTTTATAAACTCCCCATATTATTATTGAAAAGAATTCATATCGCACAATCAAGGCCATATCTATTCATAATGATTACAGAAGGGATGATAAGGAAAGAAAGGCCGATGACTCGATAGCGAGAAGGAGGTCACCAAGAAGCCTAAGTCCGATGATGGGTCTAAAGACCCTCAAGATTTAGCTAAAGATCAAAGAAGAGAAAATTCTTTGGGTAAAGATGCCCCGCCCCAATAAATAATAAAGACAATGAAAGCTCCAAGCCAACT
Source organism: Picea glauca (assembly GCA_000966675.3). Classification (NCBI taxonomy): domain Eukaryota; kingdom Viridiplantae; phylum Streptophyta; class Pinopsida; order Pinales; family Pinaceae; genus Picea; species Picea glauca. The sequence goes on from JZKD02S1799086.1 coordinate 872,316, forward strand.
GATTCCCACTCAATGCCAAATATATTGGAATCTTTCTTTTCAAAATCCTTCCCATCACTTCAGTCTCAGGATAACTTCTTAAATTTATATATGCACATGGATTCCCAAGACCTTATCAACTCAAGAATTTGAAATAAATTCTATTTTATAAACTCCCCATATTATTATTGAAAATAATTCATATCACACCATCAAAACCATATCTATTCATGAATTCATCCCTTTCCCTAAACTCATTAGTAATCCACTATTCTATAAACTTCCCCATGTTATTATTCAAGAGAATTCATATGTATTATATATCATATATAATTATGCCCTAATAAAGTTCATCATCAAGGATGCCAACAATCACACACAATCATATTGTGCATTTGTCAGACACGTGGGGATAAAATTCCCCATGTTATTATTCAAGAGAATTCATATAATACATGATAGTAAAAAACATCATATATAATTATGCCATGACTCAAATTCACCAAAAAATCATCATCAAGGATGCCAACAATTTCACACACAATCATATTGTGCATTTGTCAGACACGTGGGGATGGCATAATCAGACACGTGGGGATGGCATAAGCATCAAATCGAAAAATATGTTATGAACCATCATCCATGATATTATGAGCACCTTGTTGGCCCTCTCTCAGACCAAGAGTAAGGACAATATACTTCCTTGTTTGTTCCACTATGGTTCATGGATTTTCGTGCAATCACCTGGTCATTTAAAGGAAAACGTGTTTGCATATCTCTCAAGTCTAAACTAACTTAAGTTTAAATTTATTTCAAATACACAAAAATAAAAGTGTTGGTCTACCTTTATAGTCTCAACTATCAAAAGGTATCCTTATCAAACTCCCATCCATGGAAGGATAAAGATGCCAACTCACCTAGATAGCTCCAACAAGTTCTAAATGTTAGTAGATGGCTTTCATGTACTAAAGTTTACAATGTTAATCCACCTTTCTTGTTTCAAATCATTTTAGGTCTTTTCATTAGTTATTAAGCAATCTCTTTTCATTAGTTATTAAGTAACCAAGGGTATGTAGTTTTTGTCTTGTTAGTTTTGATTAACTCAAGGGTTGAAAATTTTAAGTATCCATTTTTATCTTAAACTGTAGAAATCTTGATAAATATGATTAATTCTTAAAATGTCAACCGTAAAATGTTTCACGACATTTTTGTATAAATATTAAATTTTTTAAAGGATTACATTTTTGTATAAATATTAATTTTTTTAAAGGATTTTATATAATTTTTAGAAATTTTTGACGATGTTGAGAACAAAATACTTTTATGACATAAAATTTGGGTGAATAAAATGGAAATTGCCGCATCATTTTTTGGAAAAAATCATGGAAAATTAGCGCCCAAAATTTTCCCTGCGCCAAGGCTTTCCTTATTGGCTGTAACCATCTAAGGGTATAAAGTTATTCTACTTGACTAACCCTAACTAGATTTACTTCTTCCTTTTTGGCTCTTAACCAACTAGGGGAATGAGATTATTATAACTTTCTATCCCCAACTAGGTTAATGATTTCCTTATCAACTACAACCATCCAAGGGTATGAAGTTATTCTACCTAACTATCTCCAACTAACTTTAGGTCTTGTTAGCTCTCAACTAACCAAGGGAACAAGCCTAATATGACTTGATAGTTCCAACTTAGATCAAGGCATCCTTATTGTCTACAACTATTGGAAATGGTACAAAGTTACTTCAACAATGCTTTCCTTATGGGCTACAACTAGTCAAAGGGATAATAATTTACTTTATTGTTCCCAAGTAGATCAAGGTCCTCCTTGTTGGATATGACTATACCAACATTTTCCATGTTATCTAAACTAGACCAATGAACAACATTCTATCTTGTCCCCAACTAGACCAAGGTCCTCCTTGCTAGCTATAACTAGACAAAGGTCTTCCATATTGGACACAACCATACTAAGAGAAAAATCTATCTTGTTGTCCCTAGCCAGATCAAGGTCATCCTTGTTGTCCATAATGATACGGAGGTCTTCCTCACTAAAACAATCCATACCATGGGACACAAATCCATCTTGTTCACACCAACTAGATCAATGACCTATTTGTTGGATATCACCACACCAAGGTATTCTTTGTTGGCCACAACTAGTTTTGAGTTGGGATAAAATGCTTGGGATAAAATACCCTTGTATCCCTAATTTATGTATGAGTTTGACTATATCAAGCTAAATACACTAGTGTAATTAATTGTAATGCTCTTGCACATGTGCTAATGTGTGATGATATTATAAAATAATGTATTTTTAGAAAGGAAAACATGTACTTGGGCACTAAATTGTGAATCAAAGTAGCATGGCTTATGGATTAGATTGCTATAGATACCCACACTTTCCATTGTAAAGGGTCACAATCAAGTCAAAGCTTCATATCACATTCTTTCACACTACAATGAGATATTTATTAACTTCTCATAGCTAAACTATAGTGTACTTAACCCCACAACTTTAGAGCAATCACATAAATGTTGATGATTGTAGCTATGTGAGACATTCTCCAGCTTACAAACCTGTGATATGTGGATCATTGCAGCCATGTGAAGATATTCTCCAGCTTACAAACCTAAGAGAAAGCCCCTGAAGAGGGTATGTGGTTCCTACCCGAGACAGAGCTGGAACGTAGAGGTGACCTCCTCCATTCAGAGAGTTGAGAAGAACTCCAGATGATTATCCAGTGGGAAAGGCGATCTGTTGAGTTAGACGTGCCTGTGGCTGAGCATAAGGTGAACGTGTGAAATCCCAAAGTGTTGGGTGCATCATCATGAGAACATAAATGAAGATGATGTATTAGCGTCCTCTAAGCAACAGAGTTGACGAGAAACTCCAGATGACTCTCCTGTGTGAGGCAATGGGAAAGAAGATCTGTTGAGTGGACGTGCTTGTGGACGAGAACATGTGAACGTGTGAAGAAGTGGTTCTTCTGTGTAATGCAGTTAGCCAGAGATATGGACATCCCTATGGATGTGCTCCTAGTGGATGAGCACTAGTGGGTGTTCAAAATCCCTTGCTATATTGTTCAAGAGTGAGACCTGCCTGTAACCCTAATTGTAATGTAAAGGGTACAGGTCGGGCCCACCTAATGTGACTGGTAATTAATGTAAAAGATAATTAATCTGGTTAATATTAATTATATTATAAGCTAGTGATGTTTCCCTTGTTGTGCCAATAGACACTTTTGTTGACAGGTTTAGGTTAGTATAAGTAAAGGCAAATTCCCCATTGAGGAAACATATCTTTCATGTGAGTTTTGAAATTTCAGCAAGTACACTTTCTTGGGAAAAGTGTGCACCTCTCTTAAGTGCTAGTATTCTAGAGTTTGAGCACCCTCTTGTGTGCTAGGGTTTATCTTGGTGGTGAAGGTCTTTCTATTGAAGAATATAGCAAAGGATTTGGTTGGGTTTTCTTCTCTTGTTGAGAAGGGTTTCCCAGGATACTTCTTGTGTTCTTGTGCATGGTGCTTCTTCTTGTGATCTTGGTTGCTGAAACATTTATGGTTATGGTTGAATGCTAAAAATGGAATTATCTTCATGCTTAACCTTTTCTATTGGAAAATAAACAATAAAATGGAGTGCAAAACCCAAGAACACAAGAGAAAAGAGAGATAAACCCTAAGAAAGATCTCTTTGATAATAAAAAATAGAGAGCTATGTTCACTTGCCTCTTCAAGGGGGAAACCTCCAAGAGAAATGCTCCGAACACAATAATAATTCCCGACAAAAAATTACATAACCTTCTATTCAATGTATAACTATCCAAAGATAATCTTAACTACCTATGGCCCACTGATAATGAGGGCCTACTAAGTAATTTAGGTCTTATTAATAAAGATGACCCTTTTTACAATGAATGACTATTAACTAACTGTTTAATGGACCTTATTCAAGGAAGGTGGCCTCACACATTAATAAAGTATCTAAGGGGGTTAGGGTAGGACCCGAACATGTCCTCCCCTTTAAAAAAAACATTTTCCTCAAGGATGAATGCAAGGAAATTTTTGTAGAAACAATGTTGGTTCCCATGTGGCACCTTTTGGTTGCATATCTTTTCACTCGATCAATACTTCCCTGATCATGCGCTGGAGAAACTGACGTTCTCTAGTATCCAATACTCCTTATGGCTGCAACCAAATGGAATGTTATTAATCAAGTTATGGTAGGTTGGTCCGCACTTTGAAATTTGATCCCACAATATTTTTCAAATAGGACATATGAAAGACTGGATGAATCTTGGAGTGGGCTGGTAGAGCCAACTTGTAGGTGACCTAACCAATGCATTCTATATTCTGATAGAGACCACAAAACTTAGGAGTTAGATTTTGGGGAAATTGATCTTTGAGTGATGTTCATTCTTAAGATTGTAGGCGAAGAAACACTTGATCCCTTTTGGAAAAATAATCTTCGGATCTATGCTCATAAGCTTGCTGTTTTATTCGATTTTGCACCATAGCCAAGTTGTCCTTGAGGATGCAGATAATGGATTCTCCGGTGTGAAGTGTTCTATCTACTACATGAACCTTGGAGGTTCATGGTACATAGGATGCCACTGACAAGGGTTTTTGGCCATAAACAACTTCATATGGTGTCCTTTTGGTAGCTCCATGATAAGTGGTATTGTACCACCATTCGGTAAGGGGAAGCCATTGTGTCCATTGGTGATTTTTTTCGGAAGAAAATCATCTCAAATAGGTTTCTAAGCAAGTCTTGTTGACCAATTTTATTTAACCATCAATTTGATGACGATATGCAGTGCTCATATTCAACTGTGTACCTTGGAGTTTAAACCAAAATTTTCTAGTGAATGTGGGGTCCCGATCCAAGACAATGGAAGTTGGCATACCATGTAGCTTGAAGATTTGATCCATGAAGGTCTGGGCAACTCAAGAAGGAGTGAAAGGATGAGCTAGGGCACAAAAATGAGTAGCTTTTGAAAGATGGTCAACAACCACCATGATGACTGATTTGTTGCTTGCATTTGGGAGTCCCACAATAAAATCCATTGAAATGTCTGTCTGGGTTTGTGTTGGGATTGGTAGTGGTTGCAACGCCTTTGATATCTTCATCGTATCTCCCTTGTTTTGTTGGAAAGCATCATAGGATGCTACAAAATCTTGGATATTTGTTTTCATGCCTTCCTAGAAGAATCAATGCATAGGTCATTCATAGGTTTTATGAAAGCCAAAGTGACCTGGTATCGATGATGAATGTAGCTCCTCTAAGACTCGTTGTTTTAGGGTCGAATATTTTTCCAAAACAATGCACACTTTATACTGCAGTGTATCTTGTTGGCATGCATAACTTTTAGGTGGGTTGGGATCTGCTTGAAGCCATTGGATGAGATGCCTTAAAGTACTATTTTCTAGCCATTCCCTATAGGCTTCCTCAAACCATCCTAGACTCAGTAATGATAAGTCAAGGAGAGACCCATCCTCCTCAATTTGTCTGGATAAATAATTAGCCACACCATTATCTTTACCCTTCTTATATATGATCTCATAATCATACCCCAACATCTTGGTGACCCATTTATGTTGATCTGATGAAGACAACCATTGTTTGAGGAAGTAATTCAAACTATGATAGTCAGTCTTGATCTAAAAATTCCCACCTATGAGATAAGTCCTCCAAGTATCCACTGCATGAAGGATAGCCATAAGTTCCTTCTCATATGTGGATTTTCCCAAATTGAGGTCACACAATTTCTTACCGGTGAATGGAAAGGGGATTCCTTGCATGAATACTTCTCCAGGACCTCTTTCTAAGGCATCACATTCTAAGACAAAATTATTATTAAAGTCAGACGCTGCTAATACTAGAGTAGTGGACATGGCATCCTTTAAAGTAGTGAAGGATTTTGTTGCTACATCAATCCAAAAAAAAAATTATTTTTAAAGAGTGAAGTAAGGGGAGCTACAATTTTGCCATAATTTTTCGCAAATTTCTTGTAGTAGTCTGTAAGTCCTAAAAATGCCCTCAAGCTCTTTACTATTTTGGGATAGGTCCAATATTGCATAACTACCACTTTCTTGGGATCAACTCACACTCTCTCTTGAATTACAATGTGACACAAGTTTTCAACCTCGGGAGCCCCAAAAACACATTTGGAGTGCTTCATGAATAATTGGTTGTCTCTCAAAATTTGCAAGGATTTATCAACATGCTCTATGTGTGATTCCCATGATTTACTATAGATCAAGATATCATCGAAGAGTACTGGCACAAAATTGCGTAGGGAGGGTTTGCAAATCTTGTTCATGAGGCTTTGGACAGTGGATGGAGCATTACAAATATCAAAAGACATTACTAGAAAATCATAATTAATTTCATGTGTTTTGAAGGCCATCTTAGGGATGTTTGTTTCTTTCATCCTGGATTGGTGGTATCCTGAACACAAATCAATCTTAATGAAAAAAATTGCTACAAGTCAAAATTCAGTCCAATAGTAAGCAATTTCCAAAGCCACACTACTTCACGACTTGATGCAGATGCTGCCACATACTTTGCCTCAACCATACTGAGTGATACACACAAATCATTCCTACTACTCGATGAAACCATATTGGAGGCTAGACAGAAGAAATATGTCAAAGTACTCTTCCGATCAGGAATATTGTTGGCCCAATATGAATCTGAATATCCATATAACTTGAATTCATGGTCTGTCACATACCTAAGACCATAATCCAATGTACCCTTAAGGTACCTCATCACATGTTTTGCTACAACCAAATGAATCTACTTGGGCTGCTCCATATATTGACTTAGGGTGTTCACAAAAAAACATATATCTGGTCTTTTGTTCATCAAGTTCATGAATGAACCTACCATCTGCTTGTATAAAGTAACATGCATAGTCTCTAAAGTTGTATCCTGCAACAACTTCAGATTTGATACCATAGGTGTAGCCATTGCCTTGCAATCCAACATTCCGAACCTCTTCAAGATTTCTACTATATGCTTCCTTTGATTTAGAAAGATCCCATCCTGTCTCTGCCATACCTTGGGACCCAAAAAGTAATGCATCATCCTGAAATATTTCTTCTCAAACTCAACAACGAGTTTTTTTTTCTCTTACACTCTGAGATGATATTTTCCACACCATGCTTTAGGTGCTTACTTTAATTCATATAAATCCTTCTTCAATCTGCACATTGAGTGTCCCACAGTTGTCACGTACTCAATGAAGTGTTCTGTGACTACAAGGACCATTCTTCCTATTCAGGTTGCCATCTGTGCCACATGAATAATTTTGGTCCTTCTGGATGTTGAAAGCCACGTACTTTGAGTCTTATGTCCTTAGAAGACTATGCTAGGGCCATTATCCATTGGTCAAATTACCATGACCAATCCCGTGAGAATGTCATCCTGATGCTGAAACATTAACACTTAAGAATAACTTTCGAAATTACATAAAATATCAACACTCCCTTTTCATGTGATGACCTCCTCTTATTCTTCATTACATGGATGTGCACAACTTTATGTATGGATAGTATTGCTTCACGTTTCTTCCTGCAACTATCATTATGGCTCCTTCTCAGAGCTATTACTTGTGACGTGCCCGAAACAAGAATCAAGATCAACAAAAAAACATCTCCTAGAGGAGATCAATTTATCTTGTGCACAACTATATACAATGACCCTTGAAATGATACGTCTTCTACTAACACACATCCATCATATACTCGATGTCATATGGATGACCATGTTTATTTTCTAGTGTTAAATTAGACAAGCACAATTTTCTGCAAGTGGTAATTACTTTAGTGAACTCTAGAACATCACTAAGTAATTACACTCGGAAAATTTCAACTACTTAGAAACTTTGGCCTCTTCCTTAGATCACTTCCCACACGTGAGAGAGAAAAATATGCGTGTCTATTATTGTGTCATTTTATAGTAATATTAAATTGATCCAAAAAGACACGTCTCTTTGAAAATTAAATTAAATTTTCTTTCTTATAAATAGTTGGAGAGTACCTCCTATAGCTACCCAAAGATTAATTTGGTTATAATCCATCCACATAGTATTTGACTTTCTTAAATTGTTCCTCCATAATTCATGCGATTCTTTGCATAAATATAGGTAGAAGTAAATATGCAATACATTTCTCATATTTAGGTAATTAGACATTTTTACTAGAAATTACTACCCACCATGATTTATGGAATTCTCTCTATAATTTAGGTAGGAGTAAAAAGTAAATATGTTGTACATAGAAATTTCAAGGACCCCATAAATTTAACACTCCCAAGACTTTACTCTACTCTCATTTTCTTGGGCCCTCCTGTGAGGGAGTCTCTGACACCATGTTGATTTTTCATAAGAGATGATATTGTATGTGAATGTCTTATTATAATGATGAGTGTTCTATATATAAAGAACATATGGTGACCATCCATGAAGAGATGCGTCCCTTGGATAACACATATATTTATACTTTATATTATATTATAAATATAATATAAATATACTTTATACTTTAATATATAAATATATTATTACATTAATAATATTATAATTAATAATATTTCTTAATAATTAATAATCATATTATTAATTATCAATCTAGTAGAATGTATTTCCAATGCTGCCCAAACATCGACAATCCCAACATGTGTAGCTATTCCCCCCCCAATATTATATCACAACCAACCGTATTGTTGGAAAATAGATGGGTTTTGAGCTGATAGTCCTCCATATGGAGTTTTACATTTTCACATTCCCCCCCACGTTTCAACGTACCTCCATTGGTGATTATGATTTGAAAGTTGTCCACAAGGTGTACAAAAAAATGGGTTTATTTTTCCACTTTCTTGTGAGTACTGCCACTATCCACTAGGACTATGAATTTCCTGTGCTTGTTGTAGCCTTTGAGTTTCAAGGTTTGTGGAATTGAAATGCCTAATAATGCATGTAGGGAGATTAGGGGTTCTTCATGAGAGAATGTAGATTCAATATCCATCTGAGTTTGAGAGTTGGTGTCTTCAATTTGTAAATATCGTGTATCTTTGGTAGTTGTGTCTTCAGTCAACTCCTGAGTGGTCATATCAATTTGGAACAATTTTTGTTCTTTACATCGATGGCCTAGAGCATATTTTTCATCACAATTATAACAATGATGAGGTGTTTGGAACTCTGCCTTTTTTGTTGGAGACAACCTTTATACTTTCAATGGATGAGTAGGAGTTGCACTTGGGGAATTACTCTAGGGAGGATGAATGCGGGGAATAAAGGCTAGTTTTTTTGTTTGTGCATTGAACATTGTCTCTTCTTCTAGGGCCCTCTGAGTCGCTTTCAACCATGTAGCATGATGTTTCATTCGTATTTGTGCTTGAATATGCTCCTTGAGGGCACTAATGCAAATTATTTATAGAAATAATCAGTTAAGTTCTCTGTACGAATGGATAATTTCTCAAAGGTTGCCATAAAGTCAATGAATAAGCCTATTTTGCGTAACTTGGTAAGCCACCCCAAATAGTGAGTATCTTTATCGAAACATGCATGGATAACTTTAACAAACCGACTCCATGCGATGTAACCCGAAGATGTTTTTTTATGCCATTCCGACCATTGCCATTGTTACATATCTAGATATGGGACCCCCACCCCGAGTTTCATCATGCCATCAGTAAATCCCTGGAGGGAGAAGTAATGTTCCATTCGGGTGATCTATTTCGACGGGACATAACCATCAAACTTGTTCAGGTCCACCTTAGGAGAATGGTGTCATATGTTATTATCCATTGATCTATTGTTGTGAAGAATTGAAAAGGGTTGTGAGTGGCTAAATAGTCCCAAGTTAGAAGTTTATTCATGGTGTGTGATTCAGATTTATGTAGGAACACAACGAAATACAGAAATACACATAAACACAGAGATGCAGCGAAAATAAGACTTCATTTCATTAATAACAAATGACTGAAATATGCTTACAGACAGAATGAAAATAAACTAGCTAGGGCCCTGGTAGCTTATCTCTGAGAAGAGATGTGGTGGCTACTGGCCTTTGAACTATGTTACAATGAGGCTCGAAGGCCTATTATTATTGAAAAACAATGGAAAACCCTAAACATCCAAATACCTAACCCTAGGAGATGAAACGCCAAGACTATGGGCCCCGTTTGGGTAAGTTGGTACATCAACTTCCCGGGGACGTAACTTTGGC
>JZKD02S1799086.1:889354-917595 GCA_000966675.3 Picea glauca
GGATCTTGTTCATAAATCTGCTTTGCATACTCGAACCATTGATAAGCTGTGATATTATTTTTAGTTTTTTTTTTTTTTCTCGTTTGAAGTTCCTTCCAAAATAACTTGGGGTTATTTCCCCCCAGGAGGATTAGTTCCTCCCTCCTCGAGATCATGAAATCAACGTTTTTCTTTCTTACAATAAGCTTGTATGCTTTTAAGTTTATTTCTTTCTGGCTCGACTCTTTCAAATTTTTCCTTGCTGTTTTTCATTCCTCATCAAACCAAGCATTAACTGGAAAACAATTTGTTTTAGATTTCCTTTTTTTTTTCTCTTTTTTATTCTGCAAGTACACTTTGAATTTAATTTGTTATCTCATGACTATGGAGGCCCCGAAACATAATTTTCTCCTTGTTAAACAACCTCTCTAGCACTATCTTGAAGGTATTACAATTTTTTTGAGTCAAAATAATTGTGCCCTTTGAAGGAGGTTGCTGAATGCACTGATTTTTCATCCCACACTACTGCTGTTCAGTCCAAGTGAAACTTAAATAGACTGGTCTATGATCATATTTCAACTCCCACAATTGTTCACCAATCAAAACTTCCTCCATTTTCTCACAAAATCCATGCAAGCAAATTGCATAATCCACTACACTTGCACCATTGTAGGTATTGCAAGTGAAATTACCAGAATTCACCCATCTAGGCAATCCATTACAAATGACTATGTCAAATTCCCCACATAGGGTAAGTAGTTGTTCCCCAAAAAGGTTTCAACTTTTGTTGTCCTCTAAAACTCTTTTCCACTGATGATTTCTTTCTTCTGTAAGCCTAATGGGATTGCAATCTTCCTTACAATGAAGAATACTAGCTTGTTCACTTGTAGTCCTAGCATTGAAATAACCCACTACAAAGAATTCGCTTAGTTGAGAGTACGCTGCAATATCAATTTTTAAGGCTGCAAAGGGGTCTTTGTGGTCGAGCCCCCTACTTTTGTAATTTTTTGAAACTTGTGGAGAAAAACAACATGCTGTAATTCTGATGACGTTTCCATTTTCTGAGATTTTAAACCAAATGAATTGTTTATTCAAGTCTTCTCTTTCTAACTGAATGAGACAGCCTTTTTTTTCCTCACTAAGACCATGATACCCTTGTGTTCTTTACCATTCTCAGCTGCCTTGTTCCACACTGCCATCTTCAAATACCCTTCAAACAAAGGTGTCTTTCACCCTTCATTCTCATGTGTTTTCAAGAGACAAATTATGTCTCTATCTTCCGCGATAGGCCCTAACCCAGGTCCCTGCCTCCAAGGATAACCTTTGCAGTTCAAACAAACTAGTCTTAATAAAACCTGGGTAGAACCCGATTGCTATTTGTTTTGGCCTACAAGACTCAAAATTGAATATTCACCCCTATTTTCCCATACTGTCCTTGTTGCATAGTTTCATGCTAACAAATTTGTTGCTGCTTCTTATCTACCACCTTGCTGTCCTATTTTAGAATGAGGGCCAAAAAAGGAAATAACAACTTTGCCTTTGAACAACCATGCCCTTTTTCCCTCATCCCCTGCTGCCCTAACCTTTGACATCTCTTCCCTTCTTTCCTCTAGCTGTCTAATAGTTAAATCTTCGTCTAGAAAAAAGTGAGAGCCTCTCAAGAGTTGCTTCTTGCCTAGGAGAATTTGCTTGTCACGTGTGCTTGACATGATGACTTTTATGGGCCTAGTTTTTTCGTCACTAGGCTTACCCACCCTCCATGCTTGGAAATTTCGACCTTGCCAAAGCATCTTTTCCTTCAAAAAGTTACTTGCAAGATCGAGAGTACATTCATTTTTTCCCATAATCTCTCACATATTTGATGATTATGTTTGCTTCTCTGCCTTGTCTTGCTTTGATTTCTTTATCTAGCATGTTGTTCGCCTGGTTGTTTGATTTTTTTTTTTTTTTGCATATTAGCATAATTGCTAATAACTTGTGCCCAAGTTTTGGAGTTTTTTGTAAAACCTCCTTTCTCTTCATCCCTTGCTTTCACTCCCTGGGTGTCTACTTGTTCAACTATTTTCCCTTCGGCTTTGGATGTTTTAGAGCTCGACACATCTCTAATTTCCACAACAGACTCTTTCCTGATTTTCCAAGCATCATGTAAATGTTTTGAACCTGCACATAATATATCTAGCTAAACAATAATACACACATTTGCAGAGAGAATTGGAGAAAGAAGAAGGAGAGAAAGAATGGAAGAATTCTCATTAACCATTTTGAAAAATGAATAGTTTACACATGATATACTTTGCATAACTCAATGAGTTCAACTTGAGGATAACCAATGCGCCATAGTGGTGGTCTAGAGTGATATGGATACACACAAACAATTATGGAAGTGAACTGCCACCTAGTCTAGTCTCCTAGGCAGTTACGGGAGTGAACTTCCACCTAGTTGAGTTAACTAGTCAACTAGTCTTCAGTTAACTCACTGAATAGAGAGTAGTGAGAAGTTAACTTAGGGAATCAAGGCTAATGCACCACTCTGGTGATGATACCAAGGAAAGTTCGAATTAGCATGGTGATGATCCCATTGTTGCATGGTGACAAAACCAATGCAGCATATAAACTCAACTCAACTAGTCAAACTGAAGTATCAACTGAAAGAGAATATTCTCCAGGTGGAATATTCTCCCCTAAATTATATGAGGTTGGATGATGACTAATTATAACTAATAAACAAGGAAAAACCTTAGGAAAAAGAAATCCTAGGTGTGTGTGAAGTAACTCCAATACCCCCCCTTAACATCACCATGGTGAAAATAAAGATTGGGTCCCGGGAAGGCCATGTTAGGTACCCAAGTACAAAAGATACACTGAAAATAAAGTGAGGAAAGAGGGAAAACCTCATGGGAACCCCCCCCTTCAAGGTACAATGTATGTAAAAATAATACCTTTCCTTCACTTCAAGACGACTTCACAGATAATGGAACTTCTGCTCAGTGAAGGTCTCAGTGAAGATGTTTTCCGTATGTTCTGCTGAAGAATAGAACTATAAGTCGATGATCCCCTCATGTACTAAGCCCTAGATGTAGTGCATGTGGATCTCAATGTGCTTCGTCTGCTGCCTCTGAATTGGATCTATGGAGAACTTCAGAGTTCTCTGGTTGTCACACAATATGACGATCGACCGATTAAACTGAATGCCCAACTCAATGAGAAAATGTTGTAGCCACATAGCCTGAATGGTTATGTTAACTACCCCTCTGTACGTTGCCTCGGCTGAAGATAGAGCAATGGAAACTTGCTTCTTGCTCGACCAACAGATAGGCCTATAACCAAGACTGAGTGAGTAACTAGATGTGGACTTGCGATCAATGTTATCGCCAACCGAGTCGGAATCGGTAAACCCAATGAGATCTAATGTAGATTTTGCTGCATAATGAATCCCAAAGGTGATGGTGCCCTGTACGTATTGAAGGATACACTTTGAAGATTTCCAATGTATCTCATGTGGCTCCTGCATGAACCTAGAAACTACGCCAACTGCATAGGAGAGGTCTGGTCTGGAGTGTGTGAGTTACAACAAGATCCCCACTAGCTGTCTGTACAGTGTGCTGTCAACCAGTGGAGTCTCCCCGCCATCCTCAAGTTTGACTCCTGATAGGAAAGGAGTCGAAGAAGACTTGCAGTCTGTCATGTGAAATCTCTCAAGGAGATCTCGTGCATACTTGGCCTGAGACAGTTTGATGCCTGATGCATCCTGACTGATCTCGAGTCCAAGGAAGAAGTGTAGCAGACCCATGTCTGTCATCAAAAACATGTCATGAAGAATCCTCTTGACTGCAGCAATCGCTGAAGTCGAGAAACCGGTGACCAACAAATCATCGACATACATAACTAAAAGTAGAAGCGAATCAACCGTCCTGAGCATGTATACATTTGAGTCTGGTTTAAAATGTACAAAGTTTTGTGACAACATGTAGGAGTCCATCTTGGCATACCATGACCTCAGACCCTGCTTAAGTCCATAAAGTGACTTCTTCAATCGACATACCAAAGATGAGTCTTGCATAAATCCCTGGGGCTACTCCATGTAGATCTCCTCAGAGAGATCACTGTGAAGAAATGCATTCTTCAAATCCATCTGATGGACTTCCCATCCCTTGGTTGCCACAATGGAAAGTGCCAATTGTATGGAATCCATGTTCGCTATTGGAGCGAAGGTCTCATCATAGTCAATACCATGAACCTGATGAAAGCCTTTAGCGACAAGCCTAGCTTTGTATCTGATGATCTCTCCATCCACTGCGCTCTTGGTCCTGTAGACCCATCTGCATATGACAAGTTTCCTCCCAGAAGGAAGGGGAACCAGATCCCAAGTCTGGTTCTCGAGGAGGGAGTTGTACTCCTCCTGCATGGTGGATTCCCAAAAGGGATTTCCAACAGCCTTGCCATAAGAATGTGGATATGAAGATTGAACTAAGAAAATATCCCTCAAAGGCAATGGTTCAAGGGCAGTGAGTGAAAAAGGAGGCTCCTCAAAATCATATCGAGTCCTCCTAGTATCGGTTGGATCACCAACGAGATCCCCTACATCTTGAAGAGTAGTTCGTGCCCACTTGGGCCTCTTCTCTGGCTCTACAACTGCATCTGGATGCTCTGACTCTGCATCCAACTGTACTGACTCTGAATCTGAATCTGAATCATCTGAGTCCTCTGAATCAAAACTCTCGTTCAAAGAAGAGTCGTCATGTGCATGCTCATCATCTCAGACAGATGGAAGAGTGAAGGTGTCTACATGCAACTGTTGAGGTACATGCAAGACACTTTCCTCGAATTGGACACTATGCTCAATGATGAGTCGGTCTGAGGAAATATCAATAAGACGATATCCCTTCACACCGTCAGGATATCCAACAAAAATGCACTCAGTGCTCTGTGGATCAAGTTCCTTCCTCTTTTCAGAGGGAATCTGGGCCCATGCACGAGAACCAAAAATGTGAAAGTGGGTCACTTTCAGTTTGAGGCCGCTCCAAGCCTTGTAGGGGGTGTTATCCTTGATAGATCTATGGGGAGATCTGTTTTGGATGTATGTTGCACAGTTAAGTGCTTCGGTCCATAGTCTCTATAGTAGTGACTTTGCATGCAACATGCAAGAGGCCATCTCCTTTAGAGATCGGTTTTTCCTCTCAACAAGTCCATTTTGTTGCGGAGTATAGGGAACTGTATGCTGCAACTGAATCTCTGCCTCATGGAAAGTATTGTGGATCTCATGATTCACATACTCTCCCCCGTTATCAGGTCAGAGGACTTTGATATTCTTTCCAGACTATGTCTCAACCAAAGCTTTGAAATCTTTGAGGTGTTGAAAGACCTTGAATTTTTGCCTAATAAAGTAGATCCAAGTAAAATGTGAGAAATCATCAACAAAAATGAGAAAAAGCCTTGCTTTGCTGATGGTTGGATGTGGAAAAGGACCCATAAGGTCACTGTGGATCAGATCTAAATGTGCGGAAGCTCACTGAGACTTTCCTTTGTCGAATTTCTCTTGAGGGTGTTTCCCGAGAACACATCCCTCACATACTCCCTTGGAGAAATGAATGTCTGGTAGACCACCAACTAATCTGTGCTTCGTAAGCTGTTGCATGTATCTAAAATTCAAATGTCCAAACCTTTCGTGCCATATCCTACTACTTTCATCAGCATGAGTAAGCAGTAAAGTAGAATCAGGTTCAATGAATTCAGAAAATGTATACAATCTAGACTGATGATTTACCTCACCGGTAACAACCCTAGAGTTGGTTTGCATGTCGTGTATGTCCACAACATTTGGTGTGAATACAAATTTCTTTCCGGTGCCAGAAGTTGTCATCTGATATACGGAGAGAAGGTTGACAAAGAGTTTGGGAACATACGACATGTTCTCAAAGATTCCATTGGTGAGTTCAATCCTTCCTTTGCCGGTGACTTTGACAGAAGAGTTATCCCCCATCAGAATATGAGAACCTTTGCATGCATCCAATGAAGAATAGACTGCTTCCGAGGCATCCATGTGATGTGATGCTCCTGAATCTATGATCCAAGCATCGAGAGAGGAGTTGATGGCAATCAAGGCATGGCTAGAATTGTCTTTCTTGGAATTTGGATCTTTTGGCTTCTTCTTCTTTGCACCCTCGGGGATGCGATCTCCAAGGTTGTTTTGCTGAAGTATTTGAGACATCAGATCTATTTTTTTTTGCATGCATGCGGATTCCGAATGGAATCCTTTGTGACAGTATTTTCATTTCTCTCCTTTTCTTCCCTTTTCTCCTTTGGATCCGGAGGCATCGGTGAAGGTTTTTGTGTACCCTTCCTTCTTCGTATGTGAATGAGCTTTCCACTTATCTTTATCTTTAGATTTATGATATTTGTGGCTTCCATCATGCACAATGAGTGCATGCGCCCTTGGGCCTTTGATTGCACCCATGTTGATGAGCTTGGTTTGCTATTGTGTCAGGGATTCGATAAAGTCCTCAAGAGAAGGCATCTTCCAGGTGGCTCCAGAGGAGAATATGACAGTATGGAATGTAGATATGAATATAGAGAATTCAGGACCAAGCTTGGAGAGAATGGTGAGAACCATTTGTTTCTCCTTCGATGTATCAACCCTGCAAGCTTTGAGTTGCGACAGTAAATCCTTGAATTTTGTAAAGAAATATTGGATATTCTCGAAGCTTTTTGGATCCAATGTGAGCAGCTCCACCTCCAACATGTGTCCCCTCATCTCATCCTGTTTGCCAAAGAGCCCTTCCAAGGTGGTCCAAGCTTCATTGGGATTCTTACAGGAAGATATATGAAAAAGGAGATCGAGAGAAATAAGACTTCAAATTGTTCCAAGTGCCTCATCCATGCGATTTAAGTACTTGGATTTTTCTATCGCTGATGTCAGTTCTATATATGTATTCAAGGTTAACCTGTACAACCCTCTAGATCGGAGATGTATGGTTATTTTCTCCTTCCATGCAAAATAATTGTAAGGTGTAAGAATGAATTCTTTTTGGAATTCCATCTTTCCGCTGTCTTCAATCTTTTGTACTTGCAAAAATTTTTGGTGTAGATTTTGCTTAGCAGTCCGTCAGCTTTGATACCATGTAAATGTGTTGAACCTACACATAATAGATCTAGCTAAACAATAATACACACATTTGCAAAGAGAATTGGAGAAAGAAGAAGGAGAGAAAGAATGGGAGAATTCTCATTAATCGTTTTGAAAAATGAATAGTTTACACATGATATACTTTGTATAACTCAATGAGTTCGACTTGAGGATAACTAATGCACCATAGTGGTGGTATAGAGTGATGTGGACACACACCAGCAGTTACGGGAGTGAACTTCCACCTAGTCTAGTCTCTCAGGCAGTTAGGGGAGTGAACTGCCACCTAGTTGAGTTAACTAGTCAACTAGTCTTCAGTTAACTGACTGAATAGAGAGTAGTGAGGAGTTAACTTAGGGAATCAAGGCTAATGCGCCACTCTGGTGATGGTACCAAGGCAAGGTCGAATTAGCATGGTGATGATCCCAATGTTGCATGGTGACAAACCCAATGCAACATCTAAACTCAACTTAACTAGTCAAACTGAAGTATCAACTGAAAGAGAATATTCTCAAGGTGGAATATTCTCCCCTAAATTATAGAAGACTAGATAATGACTAATTATAACTAATAAACAAAGAAAAAACTTAGGAAGAAGAAATCTTAGGTGCGTATGAAGTAACTCCAACACATCCTTCATGCCTTGCCATTCAGCCTTTCCTACCAAAAGAGCTTCTTGCAACAATTTCACTTGATCTTTCAAAACTTTATTGCTTTCTGCTAAGCCCTGATTTTCTACTATCAATAGATGGATTTTAAGGTCTCTCTTCTGCTCTTTGACTTCCAAAATCTCCAATCTTCTCTTGGCATTTAGTAACTCTTGCACATACAAGTTAGGTGATCATGTGTGAGGTGTGGATGTGGGACTGTACAAGGCATAATCATCGATGTCTTTAGTCCTGTTGTTGCTACACCCTTGCAAAAGAGGCTTGTTTGAAAGTTTATTACGAAGGACCAATTTTTTCCTTGTCTTCTCCCATTTTAGACAAACAACTCTACGTTTTAAAATACCTCGAAACTGTTTGGCATTGACCCAAACCCACTTCCCTACTTTGTTTGAAGAGACAATTTTCACTTGACCTAGATGGTTTGTTTCACCAGAGATGAGTATCTCTTGCCCATTTTTCATGTATGCTGAATGCATTGCCATTTCCATAAGAAACAAAAAAAATACAGAATAATGACAAGACAATATCTATCTGTATATTGAGGACAATGGACTGAAAATGTAATGAAACATATCAATGATTTGCAAATTTATGTGGTGGGGTTGATGGGTTTTATTTCCAACGAAGGTAGGTAAAGGGGAAGACATGTATGTGGCAAGAGGTGGCATATTGATATATAAAAGGTGATACACGTGAGTTTTCAGAACTACATCCATTGAATTTGTTTCATCTAATAATGAAAAATTATATAAAGACAACATACAAGATTGTGTTAGATGATTGATCGATTTAGTACTCAAATTTTGGTAAGCATAACAATATAGACACGTGGAAGGACAATATGAAGGAAATCAATGGTTCCAAGTACATAAGTGTAATCCCTAGCCTTGACTAAGCTTATTATATTCAAATTATATAAAGACAACATACACGATTATGTTAGATGATTGATTGATTTAACACTCAGATCTTGGTAAGCATAACAATATAGACACGTGGAAGGACCATATGAAGGAAAGCAATGGTTCCAAGTACATAAGTGTAATCCCTAGCCTTGTCTAAGCTTATTATATTCAGGTTATCATTGAAAATCTCTGAGTTGAATTTTAGAGTGATGCAATGGCTTTAATAATGTTTTTCCTTCTAAGTGCATTTTGTTCCTGGAAAGGATGTATACCATTAACAATTAGTTTCTGGTGTGGTGATATTGGTGACAATTGCATAGAAAGTTTTTTATTTTGATGAAGTATCACTTCAAATGAAGGTTGGAATTTAGCTTTAGAGGGTTGTTTGAGTGCATTTTTGGTGTTTGATTAAAAATAATATGAGAAATATAGAAGAGGTTATTATGATTTTTTTTTTTTTGGGTCTATGAATATAATGAAATTGACATAATTTAATTTCAAGCTATGGAGATATAAAAACATGTTTAAAATAGTTTTTTTTGTTGTTGTTGTCAACAAAGAATTTTTGGTACCATGGTTTATGAAACCTATTGATACGAAGGTGGAATGGAGCATCCAACCACTCATTGCAAAGTTTATCATGTCATATTCATATATGCTCTATATCAAATAGTTTATCGACCTGAGGGAAAGTGAGTGAGTTATGGGTTTATAAAGCTGAATAACTAGGGGATTCTAGGGGATTCCATCGATGCCCAATTTAATTATTTTTTAAAGATTCGACGAGTTTTTTCTTGGTTTGATTTTGATCTCAAGCTTGAGCATGAGGTGTTGTGATCTGTGTAGAACTTGAATGATTTTTTTTTAAGCCTCAACATGGTGTGGGTAAGACAATGAAAGCGTTGGAGATTTGGTGACTCACCATGTTCGTCTATGAGCGAGAGAAGCCTCACAATTTTCCATCAACCATCTTAACTCAAAGCTTCATGCCATGAAGGATGTATTCCATTAAAAGTATTTGAGGGAAAAGTAACAAGTACTTGGACAAGTTTTCTTTGTTTTTCTCAATGCTTTAACAAAATAAATGTATAATCACTAAGTTGGGGAGCTTGTTGGCTACACAACCTAGTGTTTTACCTCAAAGAGGCTAAATCAATGAATTGAGAGACTCACAATCCTCCAAACTTAGTCATTGAATCATGATGAGTGAGTTGGGTAATTTTTTTTTTTTTTATGCCCAAGAAAAGTGCCAAAAATTTGTTATTTTTAGTCAAATTAGCCAAGAAAATCCAAATCGCAAGGTTGGGAGCCTTGTTGGCCTATGAACCCAACAAAATTACCCTATGAAGTATTGAAAAAGACAATTTTCCTCTTAGAGGAAATCACTCAATTTAGATCCAAACTCAACAATTGAACTTGTTATCACACAATCTTGCACCGAAGTGTAAAGCCCTCACAAAGTTACAAAGATGAGTGTAACACAAAAGTGTTTCCATTGTCACCTAGACAATTGTTTCCCTTTTTTTAGTGAAGGGAAAATCCAACACAAGGAAGGATTTCCTAGTAGAACCTAGGCTTACAAAGGTAAGGCAAGTTAATTCTATGGTCACCTATGTTACTAGATAAATTACCATCAATTTACTATGATATGTAAGTTGTGAATTAAGGTGGTTACTCAAGGTAAATTCTAGATTTAGGTTATTCACTTTTAGGGCTGTTTTAGAGGGTTTATTAGATGATTTTCCAATGAAAATCAGTCCTAAAACAATCTAGATTTGAAATCTACTAAAGGATGTTATAAAACTTGCTTGAAGGATGAATAAATTGTAGCAATAAACAAGTAATAAGCAACAATATGTTTAAGCCACTTAACCATATTTTTATGAGTGATTTCTAGGGATAAAACAAAAAGTAAACCTATAATTAATGCAACTTGCTAAGTTTGAAATTTTAGGGCACATAACAACCAACAGAACCAAGTTGTTTCATTCAAAGAATGCAGAAATATAAACCAACAAAACAAATTTTACAAGTTAGATGATTTTCCAAGTCAAACACATACAAAATAGCCAAGACATCTATGATTTCTATGGCTGGAAATTTATGTGCAAGTTACAAAAACTTAGATTTACCTTAAAACAAAAGTAAAATTGTGGATTTTTGAATTTATGATTGACTAGACAAGTGTAGACTAGTGCCTACTTTATGTTTTTTTGGGCATATGGGGTAAACTAAGGCTTCTCTTGAGAAAATGTAAGTGAACCTAGAGTAATAGTTAGGGTTGTCCACTACAAACCCTAGCAAATACACCTAGCGACAATTCAAGGGGAAGATCCTCCACTAGAAATCCTCCAATGGTTTTGAGAATGGACCTATCAAGAAGAGGGAAAGAGGGTACAACACCAACACTAGAGAAGCACAACCATACTTGCAACAATTCAAAATAAAATTCCACAAAGATTTAAAGAGACCACTTACTCATCAAATCGATTCACCAAAACCATTGATCCATGACTATCCATCGATTTGTAAAGCATCCATAAGACATAATTCTAAGAGAACGCTCTAGCTAGCCATCCATAGCATAATCCATAAAGTAGACAAAGAGTTTTCTTCACAAGTTCTAACAATGAATTACAATGAGAGGTGCTTCCCTTTTATAGACAAGGGATCTAACAATCCTCTATATATTAAACTAACATTATCTTAGATCTATCCTAGAAAAAATAAAAAATACCATTATCTCCTCACAAACCATGGAGATATGGTCAACAATGAGTAAAATATGAGGTGGTTAGGCCATCTTTACAATAATAGCCATGATACATGAGTGATGAGTCAAAAGACCCTCAACAAGGTCAAATCAAGGCATGAAATGGTCTCCAATGTGCAATGTCTCTCTTGACAAGTCGAATGACCTCCTCAAAACCCTCAACAACCTCCTCCAAATGTGCAAACAAGTGGTGAAAAATTTGGCGATAATATTGCTACGATATATTTTAAAAGCACCACAATTGTGTCAATTTTTGCTTGAATTTCCATTATGATCACTTTTTATAAATCCCACGACCATTCTACATCTAAAGGTGTTGATATTGCAGAATTCTGGGCATTTTGTCAAAAGATCACTTCCCTTGAAGCTGGGCACTCTGAAATAATGTGCTAAAATATCCTCAAGTGGATGTCCTCATCAAAAGTGAGATAGACATGGTCAACATATAATAGATTCCCTCATCTATGGAGGTTGACCTCATAAAAATGATAGAAAATGTCCTAAAAATGTTCCATAGAACCCTCAATTATCTCCCCAAATCGAGTAAATTAAGGTCAACCACCAAGTCGTCCTCCTCAAAATCATGAAGGAGACCCATGTGTTGCATGCGTGGGCTCCATAAGTGGACGACTCACTCAACAAGCGTGGAATAAGGTGTGAAAAGGCCTCCAATGTGCAACGTTCTCCTTAATAAGTGCAATGTTCCCCTCTAGATGTGAAACGACCTCCTAAAATGCCCCAATGTTCTCCTCCAAAGGTGCAAACGACTAGTAGAAGAGTCCTTCAAGGGATCAACTCTTAAATCAAGTGAAAAGATGCCTCAAAAAACATGAAATATGAGAGTGCTCAAGGTTCTAAGACGTGGCATGTCGAGAGAAGACCCATACATGTAAAAATAGCTCCAAAATGCTTCAGATGATGTGACCGATGCCTTAGGATCTATGAACTATCTCGATATTTGTGAAACTGCATGAGAAACTATAGAATCATCTCCAAGAGTCCATGACCGAAGTGTGATAAATACATAAGAGGGGATCCATGCTTAGGCACAAGATAAGTGTGCTCCAATAGGTATGGCAACCTTTACATCAAGGGCCTATAGTTTTAAATAGATATAAAATGGTCTAGAGATACTCTAGGTCATGTGTCTTGATAGATCCATCTCAAGACCCTCACATACCTACCCAGGCCATAAATGACCAACACGGTGCCAACTTAATGCCACCAAAAAGTAGTCACTGGAGCTATAAGAACAAGGACTATCTTGAAATGGAAACTAAGAGTACAAACCATAACTAACCATCAAAAGTCTAAAAATACCACCTATACAATACAATGCTTTTACATGATTCATCTAAGTATGGTCCATACAATACATGAATACAAAGTAGTCACACCTTTGGCTCATCTCAATGTTTACTATAATAAAAATAACAAGTGAAAACAAAATCCTTTATTTACCCCTAACATCCCTACATGTTATGTTAGGGATAACATGGGGTTAGAGAGCTCGTGAAGCCTGAACTCAACGATGAACATCATTCGATTCTTGGCCGGGGGTTGTTTTGAAGTATGACGTTGTATTTTAGCTTGTGCATGCAAAGCGTTGGGGTTTTTAAAGGCTGAACGTTGCCTTCTTCTTCGTTATTCTGCCTTGCATTCGTCCTAGCGGCCTTCTCTTCAGCTTTAATTGTTCCTCCTCCTCTCCATTTCCATTTGCAGGTTTAGATTCATCTGGAGGCTTCCCAACAAGCAAATGAATGCCACAGTCATCGCTGGAGTGAGGCGCAACTCCCCACACTACCTTGGCCGCGTTTCCCCTTCAAAAAATCAATCTGCACTTTGTTTTTCATTCTCGGGGCAAATAATTTGAGTTTTTATGTCTATCTGGGGATTTTCATTGATTCATAGGTTCGATTCAGTCTCTGACAGAATGTTTTCATCGCCGAAGTGATCAATCTGCACTTTGTTTTTCATTCTCGGGGCAAATAATTTGAGTTTTTATGTCTATCTGGGGATTGTCATTGATTCATAGGTTCGATTCAGTCTCTGACAGAATGTTTTCATCGCCGAAGTGAAGGCGCCGAGTGCTTTGTTGTCCAGAGCAGTCCCGTCCCCAAGAAAAACTATTTGTTTGTTATTGCCAGTGTCAAACACTGGTAGAATTGGTGTGCAAGAGATGCATGTGATTTTTCGATTGCCAGGTGCTATTGCTAATGGGACAAAGAGAGAGCAAGCGTTGGATATAAACTAGCTCCTCGGTGTTTGAATCTATTTCTTTGGCCTGAAAGCTTCTTCTATTCTTCATTAATGATTGAAATATCACAGTGCTTATTGATTTTAATGGTTGGATTGCAGTCATTTTTGTTTGTTAAATGCAAGGAAGAAGCTACATAAAATGTTTTTAATATGGTTTTATGATTTTTTGATGAGTTTTTCTTTTTTCTACTATGGAAACTGGTAGGTTTGATTTGGGTTAGGTCCTAGATCAACCCCATATCAAACCTAACTACCACTATAACTCAAGAATATATCCAACATCTAATAATTTGTTATTTATGAGTTTTATTTTGTAAATAAAGAAGTGAAACAAAAATCCAAAGCTATTTTAATTAGGCAATGTTCTTGTTGCTGTTAAAAAGTAGTCCAAACTTTACTTGATTGGCCTTTGTGCCCAAGTGATGTCTTGCTTCAACTTTTAGTGAATTTCTTGACTTCAAATCTTGGCTGTCCCTTTTCTCTTAGTCACACTTTAACACTTAAATTTTATGATGCAGATGTTCTTGAAAGGCTTGAATGAAAGAACATTGGAAGATTTTTTATTTGCATTGAAAGCCAATGCCTTGATACACTAGCGGTTTAGTGTTTATTATTGATAAAACCCTGACATTGTGCATCATGTATAGTAGCTTGTATATACTTATCAAAATTGCACCCCATCCAATGAGAATGACTTCTCTCAAATTGCCAACACATTGAGTTTGATGCTTGCTTGATTACTAAACAATTTAAAGTTGTTTGTGCCCATCATCCAAAATCACCTCGCTTATAATATTTGTCATGCTTGAATGTTTTTGTTGATAGGATTGTAAGGACGAGGAGAAGTAGAAAATGAAGCAAGGGAAGAGCGAGCTCACATCCTACATCTTTCAATCTCACTCTTGTTCATGTTTCAATGGTTGTAAATGTTTAGATGATGATTGAAACTTATATGCTTACCTAGTATACATTGGTTAAGTAAATGTATCATATAAGTAACTGTTGATGTTTTGGTAGCTGTGGGAGGTATTTCCTCCTGGACAACTTTTCTTAGAGAAGAAAAAGATTCCAATAAGTCAAAGGAAGACCATTGAACAATTGAAGAACACCCCGAAAAAAGAATAAAGTAAAACAAAAAACCACAGAAGAGAAGTCGACCCACATGAAATAATAATAAAGTGGAAATATAATTTCCAGGAAGAGAAGTCGGTCCACAGAAATAAGAAAGACCCAAAATAAGAAGTCAACCCAGACATGTGCCCAGATTAGTATAAGTACTAATCCAGGTTAGTTCATTTGTACAGTCAGACAATTCTCCTTCTACAATGCACCCTAGGAAGTTGCAGTTGTAGCTGCATTTTTTTCTATTTCTGGTTTTTGGTTCTCTTGGAGAGTGCGCCCCACTTGGGGAAGGATATTCTTGGTGGTTATTTGTGATCTCTCTTGTGCGCTACCTCTAGAGGAGTTTCACTAAGGTTGTGTGGTGCTTCTAGTTGCTTTGTTCCAGTTGCAGTTGCAATTACAGTTGGAGTTGCAATTGTTGTTACCAGTTACTAGTTGTGCCAGTTCTGTGGTGCACTATCTTGCTCTAGTGATGCGCCTATCTTGCACCAATTTTGTGGTGTTGCTCAATTGTCAACCCTAGCTAGGTTTTGAAAAGAAGAAGATAAGTATTTGTTATCAGGGTTTTTTCATTATTGGTTTTCTCTTGTGAATAGAGCTTGTTCATGGTTGTATTGGAATATTGGAAAGATTCTCTCTAAGAAAAGTTCGTTGGGTTTTTCCCCCATTTGGGGTTTTCCTAGGATAAATCTTTGTGTCCTCTTGTGATTGTTTAACTGTTGCTTATATATTTCAGTATATGATTATTGAATGTTAAAAGGAAGATAAAAATGCTATGGTAAATATAATGTTAACGAAACTAATGAAAATATAACATGGTATTAGAGCAGGTTTCCTTCATAATAGTCTACTCGCTAGAAGGAAGATCATGAGATTTGCTGCTACACATGAGATTTGCCATTGCACATGCAATTTTTCGCTGCACAATTTTCTTTTTCAAGCTTGTTGAACACTCGTTATAAGTCAATTGGGAAAAAATCCACCACTGATCAACTCGCCCTACTCTAGCACACCTATTGCACTTCTTAGATTGACTTTCTGTCAAAATTGATTTTTTTAGGGTTTTAAGCTTGTTGACATTTTCCTGGACATTGAACCTTCTGATTCAGATTTCTAACTTTTTCTTATTGATGTAATGTCTCATATTAGAAGGCAAAGTTGGATGGTGTACTTGTATATTAGACGAGGGTGTTTGCAAGAGACATACACTTGAAAAAAAGACATTTATCCAAGTAATGGAAATAGATCCAAAGAGATGTTAGATCTAGTGCACTTAGAGGAAGCCCAAGAGTTGGAGGCAACAATGACGACATCTCCCAAAATACAGAACAACTCAAATGGACAACAACAACTAGACTCCAGGTTTGCATATTAGGTTTGATATTTTATACTGCTACAACCTAAGTAAGTGTTGTAACTAGAATAATAGTCTTTAGAGTTCTAATACTACTATTGTTATCAAATGTTTAGTAGCACTTGAATATTTTTGTTCATTAAGTAAAAGATCATTACTAATGATGCACTTGTTTAAAAGATAAATTGATATCCTCTAGAAGATGTTCTTGGTTGTTGACCTTGTTCCAGAAAGGTTATTTTAAATTCCATGGAGGTTACCATGGAGATGTTGTTGTTCTTATTTCTTGTTCCAGGAAGGTTACCATGGAGGAATGATTGGTCACAACACTGTAAGAGTGTTCTTCTTATTTATTGTTATTGTATTTTTGTTTTGGATCTTGTTCCAGAAAGTTAACAAGTGATAGATCTGAGAGGGAGCTATAATGACGGTTGTAAGAGGCAACGTATTAGATGGTCTCTAGCTGAGATATGGAACAAATTATCTAGACATAGAGCTGTGTATATGACTGTACAAATCCATGTAATGAAGGATGAAGTCAAAACCTTTTGCCAAGAAGGGTACTTTTAGGGATACATAATATCTCATATAGAGATTGATTGTAAGGAGAAAAAGGTTACGAAGATGATCATACAGATCCCTCTAGTTAAGTCGATCACTATTCAGATCCTACCCAAAATCGTTGCAGTGATCAAGAAAAGACCACCATGGTCCCGTGATACTTTGCAGGATGCAAAGGAGATACAAATATATGGAATTGATAAGCCATATCACAAGGAGGAGAAGATGGCTCCACCAATGATGAAGAATGCGACCCCACCAAATACCAACTTACAAGGAGCTAGAGTTCAGATGGAGTCATCCCTCAAGATCTAGTAGGGAGGAACATCCTCCCCTGGAAAGTTCATAGAAGATCAGACTTTAGAGGAGGTTAGCACATGTAGAGGGAGCATATGGCTCTAGAGATTACATAGAATCATAGGGAGTCAAGCTTTAGAGGGAGCATGCAGACTCAGAGTGAGCCTGATCTTAGAAAGAGTTAGTGGATTAGAGACTTTCATTCAGAAAGTATTCCTCCTTAGATTCATATGGGAGAGGGAGACATCTTCTAAGACTGAGAAGACATGTGCCATGAGTTGAGGAGGCTAGATCAAAGTTTCAGAGGCTTTGAGGAGATATGAGACCTCTTGGGAGGATTCCCTTGTTTCAATGACAGAGAATGAAGCCAGTCAGAAGGACTGGGATATGTAATTTTCCTTGGTTCCGAGACCATAAGGGAAGTCAACGGTGACTTCAAAGTTGATATACAAGATCAAACATGTTGAAAATGTCAGCATAGAGATGTACACAGTTTGATTTTTTTCTAGAGGATTCTCCCAACAAGAGGGAGAAGATTATGACGAGACAATTTCTTCAGTATCTAGAGGAAGTGTACATAGAGCAACCACAAGATACATGAGAAAGAGTCTCATGTCTACAGATTGAAGAAGACTTTGTATGAGCTTAAGTAGGCAACCAGGGAAGGATATTCCAGACAGTTATTTTGATGATCTTGGGGATGGTTGCCCTTGATATTGGATGCCTTGTTTCTTATAGGGGATGGGAAGATCACAAATAGGTGCAAGAGGGAACTCACTTCAAAGTTCAATATGAAGGATCTAGGTCTGATGCATTATTTCTTGGGATTGGAGGTGTGGCAGAAACTAGATGAGATTTTCCTTAGCCAAGGAAAATACATTGTTGAGGTCCTACAAAGATTTAGGATGATGGACTGCAAGTCCATGGCCACACCTGAAGCTCTTGGGTGATTCATCTTCAGATTTGGTGGATCCCATGATGTACAAACAATTGATCAGATCCTTGATGTACCTGGTTAACACTAGGACAAACATATGTTTTGCAGTGAGAACATGGACTCAATACATGGTTGAAACTAAATATGTACATTAGATGGAAACAAAACATATGTTGAGGTACCCACGTGGTACGATTGGATATGGATTGAGATATGTCTCAAGTGGAGATGTGAAGCTGCAGGGATATACAGACTCTGATTGGGAAGGGAGTGTAGTGGATCAGAAGAGAACATCCATATGTTGCTTCAGTTTGGGATCATGTATGATCTCATGGTTGAACATGAAGCAGACATAAGTGGCACTCAATACAATAGAGGCAGAGTATATCACAACTAGTGTGGCAATCTGTGAAGCAGTGTGGCTTCAAAATTTGCTTGCAGGGATATTTGATCTAGAGTTGTAGCTAACTTTGATACATTGTGACAATCAAAGTTGCGTGAGGATTTCATAGAACCTTGTATTTCATGACAAGTCAAAGCACATAAAGATAAAATATTATTACATACATTACATGGTGCAGAGAGGAGCTATAGAGCCTCAGTACATATCCACTAATGAGCAGATAGCGGACATTCTCACCAAGCCTCTATCTAGAGTGAAGTATGAGTACTTCAGAGACAAGCTTGACGTGATGCAGAATGTCCACCCTCGTTGAGAGGGAGGTGTGTTGTTTCTCTTCCCGTCGGCTAACCTTGTTGGCCAAGGGTTCCCTAGATCAATCATGTGAGGTGACTGAGGAGGTAATGCACTGCCAGACCTAATGAGAGAAGAAACATCACACACATAGTCGTGAGGACTATGGGAGTAGCTTCATGATATTGGCTGAGACTATAAATATGGATGATGACATTGTAGTAGTTGTGTGCTACTAGCTAATTGCTGCATAGTTATAGAGACATCAACTATGACTATAGCTGATGGCATGGTAGTACCTGTGTACTACTAATTGAATTTTGCATAGTTATAGACTATGACTGTAGATGATGGCATGGTAGTAGTTGTGTGCTACTAGATGATTTCTGCATAGTCATAGGGATTGCAGACTATGATTATGGATGATGACATGGTAGTAGCTTTGTGATACTAGTTGATTGTTGCATAATCATAGAGACTGATGGACTGCATGGTGGTAGATTGTGTAGTTACCAATTGATTTCAGGATATGACTATGGTTGATGTCATGGTACTAGCTGTGTGCTACTAGTTGATTGCTGCATAGTCATAGAGTTTGTGACTATGGTTGATGGAATGGTAGTAGTTGTACACTACTAGTTTATTGCTGAATAGTCACATAGATCATAACTATGTATGATGGAATGGTAGTAGCTTAGTGATACTATTTGATTGGTGCATAGTTATGGAGACTATTGGACTACATGGTAATAGTCTTACGACTACTAGTGGATTGCATATCATGACTATGGTTGCTAACATGGTAGTATCTTAGTACTACTAGTTCATTGTTTCATACTCATGAGAGACTACTGGATAGCATGGTAGTAGCTTAGTGCCACTAGTTGATTTCTATGTAGTTGTGACAACATGGTGGCAACTTTGTGTTGCTAGTTGATTGCTGGATGGCATTGTAGTAGTTGTGTGCTACTAGATGATTTCCATGGAGATTACCAAACCTCTTGGAAGTATTTGTGTGCTATTGTTTGATCGCAACATAGTCAAGAGGACTATGGTAGTAGTTGTATACTACTGGACTATGACAATAGTTGTGTACTACTGGACAATATGGGTAGTTGTGTGCTATTGGATAATTACAACATAGTCTTGGAGACCGTGGCAGATGATTCGAGCTACCTATGGAATGGTAGTAGTTGTGTGATACTAGTTGATTGAAGAGTAGTCAATGGAATACTAGATGAAGACACTGTGGAAAGATACCTCCCTAACTAAGAGCGAGTGTTGATGTTTTGGTAGCTGCGGGAGGTATTTCCTCATGGAAAAATTTTCTTAGAGAAGAAGAAGATTCCAAGAAGTCAAAGGAAGACCATTGAACAATTGGAGAACACCCTGGAAAATAATAAAGTAAAATAGAAGACCACATAAGAGAAGTCAGCTCACATGAAATAATAATAAAGTGGAAATATAATTTTCAGGAAGATAAGTCGGCCCACATAAATAATAAAGACCCAGAATAAGAAGTCAGTCCCATACATGGACCTAGATTAGTATAAATACTAATCCGGGTCAATTCATTTGTATAGTCAGGCAATTCTCCTTCTGCAGTGCGCACTAGGTAGTTGTAGCTACAGATGCATCTTGTTATAGCGCAATTTGTAGGTTGGGAAAATACCTACCCAACCAAAAGACAAGCGATACAACTTGGGAATCCCACACCCAATGTCACCTCGATTTAGGTCCCTCATTTCAAGGGTGACTAGGTCACTCTAGGGAGATGATCTCAATGACCCTAGGGGGATTGATATGGAGATGAAGGGAAATGGAAGTGAATCCCCTAGAGGTTAAATCTAAGTGGAATTAAATGTAGGGAGAGATTCCTTTCAAGTCAAGTAATTTCTGCCCCACATGTATAGTACTTTTCGGATGATTGTACTTTCCCAAGACACAAGAAAACACACTTAGAAATGATATATGTTAGTTGGATCAGCAAGTTAGGATTTCTGTCCCTAATTTGCAGCAGTAGATATCAGATTATATCAGCAAATAACACATCTAAAATCAACATATAATTATCTAGATTAGTTAGGTAAATCAACATCAAACTTAGTAATGAATATAGGCTGAAAATTGGTACTTAATAAGCTAGATAAGATGACCATTGTAAACATCTATTTTTTGCAGAAAATAGAAGCCTTATGTTTGTAGCATTCAGTGGCAATCAACAAAAAAATCAACCATGAAAATTTTCCAAGAAATATCTCAAAAGATGTGCCCTAGTTAGGAGAGTAAATGAGCAAAGTTAGAGAGCTAGTCTAGGGTTAGTTTAGGAGTTATGAGAGTGTTAGTAGTTAGGGTTATGCAGCCCTAATGGCTGTAGGTTAAATTTTGTAAAAAAAATTAGAGTGTTGGGAGAGAGGGGACACCCTATTTTGGGAATACTCCTCTCAATGAGACAAATTAAGTTCAAGCAAGAGACCTTTCAAAAAACCAAAAATTGCGTTTCCCAGGGCAATGATTTTATATCTCCAATGCAAAAAAGTATGACTAGTGCCTTTACTATTGGGTTAATGGATTAAAATAAACAAATATCTTAGAGAAGCTACCTCCTTGGGGGTGTAATCCCTTTTACTTCCCAAGGCAAGTTTCTCTAGGCTAGGGTTTAAGCTAAGAGGGTGTATGCCCTTATACTTCTCTTAAAAAATCCTTGTTGAAGCAATAAGATGAAGCATAAAGTGATGAAGCCTAAGGTGGGGGTGTATGAACTTATACTTCCCACCTATTTCCTAGCACAATAACCTTGAATTGAAACAAATGATAGCAAGAAAGTAAAAACCATACCAATTCAAGGAAAAATGCTAAGATAATCCACCACAATAACAATAGAAAATCCTTCCAAGGCTAGCACATCACTTATTCCATCAACCATTCATAAGTATAACCATACACAAGTGCAAAAGAGATAGAAATATCCAATAGGGCCAAAAATTTCAGAGCAAGTCTCTCACAAGAGGGAGAGTTATGTTTTAAAATGAGATCTTATGATCTCTATTTATACTAAAAGTAGCTAACATAGTTTGTCCACAAATTAAGGAGTGAAAAACAAGATTAGGGGTCAAAAACCCTAATATCCCCCCCTTAACTAAATAATATTAAACAATTCACTTAAAATTTCACTTTTTGCACAAATTAAACCCTAATTTAGGAGGACGTCACTCCTTTAGGGGACGTTTTTCCACTTTGAGGAAATCGTTGGTGTTGGAGAAGCATGGATGGGCCTCGAAAGGCCATGTGTCAAGCATATAGGCACTCATATCATGGTGAAGACATTCTTCTCCCCAAAACGTTCATGTCTCAAAGAGTGGCACCTCACCACCATGCCCTAGCCCCCAAGATCATGACGTCAAGCTCAAAATTGGAATGTTTTTCCCCTCCTGGGAAAATCGTTTAGCAAGTAAGGGGTGGGCTAGGTCATCCAATTCATAATCAAGGCCGTCCAAGTCTTATCTCTCTCATCTAGCATGTGGGCCCATGTCATCCAACCTTTGGTCTTGTATCCCCATGGAAGCCCAAGCTAGGTTTGTTCTCCCAAAACTGTCCACCAACTAGGTCCTACAAAGATAAATGAAAACACCCTCTAAGGATCTCAATTAATAATATCATGATAAGTGAATCCAATCAATAAATAATCCATCTAAGTATGTGCATCAAATATCACTATATCAAACAATTAACAACTCAAAGATACTTTGTGACTTGTCAAGCTTAAATATGGGAGGGTTGACGAGGTGTCCTATTGGGTAGATCTTTCCCTAGGTCAAGGAGAAATTCCAAGAGGTCCCTCTCTAAGACATGTAAAGTGTATGAGGTGGATGGGGTCAAGACTCAATGGGCATAGAGATCATGACATACAAGGGGTCATAGTCTCTCATTCATGGGTTCCTTTGTAGAGGGTGTGTGGTACCTTCATCCGCAATTCACTTTTTCCAAGACCATCAATTGCCTTTTATCTTTCATTCTTTATATTTTCTTTCATAATAACATAAGGAGAGATTGAAGGTCACTTCCTTGGCGTGGTGACCAGGTGATGGCAATGTCACCCACAAATACCTAATGGAAATGAGAAGGCTGGCTTGTGATGAGACCCCCTTTCTCTCAGCCATGCAAATGAGAGCAATTTCCTTGATTTGGTGACCAGATGATGAAAATGACATACCACTAGATATTTATGGATGTGATAGGTCAGATCATGATGAGACCTCCTATCCTTCAACTAACCTTTCAAGCATTTCTTTATTATATTTTGGGTCCCCTTTATTCAAATATAAGTGTTTCATTGCTTTCTTGGGTGATCCCTGGGTGATGCATCTAGAAGGTTTATGTAAGGATTTTATCTTTTACCCAACACCAGACCCTCTGGGCCTTTAGCCCCTTCTTTCCATAGAATGAGGGACAACCCCTTCTTGGGTCAATATACCCTAAAATCCAAAAAGATAAGGAAATGGAGGGGAATAATGATGTAAAGTGGTAAGTATGGTTGGGAGTGGTATGATGGCTCATTAAGGGAGTTCCTAGTAGAAAAACCATTCCCAAGGAAAACCACTTACTAGGGCACAATGTCAACCACCAAGGCAAAGCAGGGAAAAAGGCATAATTTCCAAGCACATACAATGAAATCTAGAGAAATCTAAGATATACCATAATTAAATGGATTAAATATTGAAATGATGCTCACCATAATATTGACTTGTACCTCATGGAGCAAGGCCCACTGCCTTCTGGAAGCCAATTGGTGTGGTGGTTTCCATCTACAAACCTGTGACCATCTGTGGTGGTGAGTGGGTTTTCCATCTGTGAAAAGGGTATTGCTGGTCATGTAGTCTCTTGACACTCCATATCTGTAACATAAGGGCCTCGATAAATCATCTCCTTAGTTATATAAAAAATGGGGATAACATCTGGCTCCTACTTGGGGACATGTGCTCTCCGTAGAGTGCATGATAACCGCAACAACTCCTGGTAGACATGTTCCTGCAAGGAAACATCAAACTGTCAAGTGTAGGATGGCCTACTCATCCTTGGCCTACCTAAACATGAAATTACTATGCAAGTAGAGTAAAATGAAATGCATCTAAAACGATATGAGAAATCAAGATGAAAATGCAGGGAATAAAAATGACTTACCTACTTACTTGGGGCACGGGCTTTGAAGAAGTCATGTGACCTGGATGTGAGGTTGGAGAAGAGACCCATCTACTGGTAATGAAATAGTTCTCCTATCTAATTCTATCAGATAGTAACTTTCTTTGTCAGACTTCTTCTTGATGATGAAAGGGCCACGCCAAGAATTGTTGTCTTTCTGTTCCTATCTAGGCTTGCCCTTTCTTTTGTCCCACATGAGCACAATACTTTCTTTATTGAAATTGATGCAAGGTGTATTCTCATCGTATGGAGGCTCTGTGTGCACTGTATCTTCGATGAATTCTTCATTTTTCTTATCTTCCTTCTTCAAAATTTGGATAGACCCTGGCTCTTTCCCATGGTATTTCACAAGTTTGTATTTGTATTGATCTGTCCATGGAAGAAGCATGTCTATGGATTCCTCCTGCATAAAATGTAGCTCAGATGGATCACACTCAATGGTATGTGGGAGTACATCATAATCACATTCGCTGGAATAATCAGGACCATCATGATCCATCACGTGTCTATCAAATTTCTCTCGATTGTACAGTATCTGAAAAGTGCCATCCCTCATAGGAATGTGTGCATGGGTGAGATCCATGCTAAGGAAACCCCCAAGAGAAGTAGACCAAATCCTAGATAAAATCATCGCCCAAGCATATGGAATGTTGATCACTACTATGTCCATGAGAATGCTGATATGTGGGAAGTCAATCAGGAAAAACTCAATGTCCTCACATACCCCGAGGACTTTAAACTTTCTGGAATCAACACCACACACATTTCCATAAGGTCGGGTTGTCTTCAAACCAAGTTGTTTCATTACCTTCAAAGATATGAAAATTGTAGAGGGCCCTGAATCAAGCATGCAATTGTTCAAACATAGGTCATTCAAGACTAATGAAATATATAAAAGAGGGTTTTTGTCCCTTGGCCGATCGAGATACATAGTGTTTAACATGATGGGTGGATCCTCCTTCTTGGATGGCACCTGCAAGATTTTTAAAATTTCCATTTTTACAAAAGGCATCTTACACATCTCTGTCACTGGGACCATCATATTTAGTTTTCACAACATGTTTGCAACATCTATATTCAATTGAATGTCATCAGTGGGAGTTGGCTTAGAAAGAAACTCACATACCGACGATGGAGGTGGTGGAGCCACCTTTTTTTCTGTTGGAAATAGAGTATCATGAAATAATGGAGGGGTTGAAGTATTTCTTCTTCTGTAAGTTAGAATTTCCCTCCTCCTAATTCCTTCTTCTGATCATCTGTTAGTTTATTTAAGGCCCAGATTCTCCCCTCTCTTTCTCCTGTTCTTCTGGCTTCATTGATTTGTTCTTGAGTAACCTGTTCATCGTTGAGATTGAAAATCATGAAGTTTATATCGTTAGGATAATTTTTTTCTTTTGGAGGGAACTCATCTTCCCTGTGGGGTTCTTGGCATGGGAGCCACCATGCTTCTATATCAACTATAACTATTCCAACATGTTTCAAAGTATCCGAGGCCTTTGACTCTTGTTGAGGTCTTGGTTTCCAACCAGTGGCCTCTCTTTGTTGTCTGGAAAACTGAGGTCTGGGAGCAGATTGATTTCTTTCCACTGTAGTCATATGGTTCATAAGCTGATCCTTCACTTGGAAAAATTGAGTATTCATCTGGTCTATCTTTTGAGTCAGGAGAGCAATTGGATCAAGAACACTATTGTTGGAAACCTTCATCCTTGATTTTGTCTTGCTGCGAGGGTACTGAAAAGGTTCTATTTTTGAATCAAAGAGATTCTCTTCAATGTCGATACTGAATTCTTTAGCCTCTGCCAATGATGTGGGATTTTTATATTTAAGAATGTATCAAAACTTCCTTCAAAGGCATTCATGTAAAGGAGACAAACTGATGATGTTGTAGGACGATAATCTATTGATTGTACAACCTGTCCAATCTTGAAATGAATTTGTTTACTGTTTCATTCTCCTTTTTCTTTATTTGATTGAACTAAGTCCCAAGTGTCCCACCATCTTCTTTTCTTGACCATATGCTTTCAAATAAGGTGGAAGAATCATCATAGGTTGTGATATGATTATTAGGGAGTCCTTTGAACCAATCAATATCTCATTTAGTCAATGATGAAGCGAATAGTCTCATGGCCACATCTTCATGATCAATACCTGTATTGTCCATATCTTGTCCCATAATATAAATGTGGTCTTCGACAGTTATCACATTTTTTCTTGGGAACTTCGGAAACCACTTGTTGACATATGTTGGAATTTGGTTAGGGTATCCTTGGATATTGGTCATGTTAAGGGGTTTGTAGAGGTCTCTTGCCCAAGGGAGAGCCATTGGAGAAAAGGGAATGTATTTATGGAAAAGGGTTTTAGCAATGGGGGGCTTGAGAGGAGTCCTTCTTTGGTAAACCTTAGAAATATTGAACCTCCCCGAGGAATAAGGTTTGGGGAAAGAAGGGCTTTTGGAAGGTGGAGTCACCAGATGAGTTTCAAAATGAACTCATCAAGAAAGGTGGAAAGGAAATGTTCCTTGGGTGGAGTCTCCAGGTAAGTAAGGGAAAGGCTTTGGGATAGCTTAACAAAGTGTCGTTAGGGTATGAAGAGGATTCAAAATCCTCCCTGGAAATGGTGCCAAAATGTTATAGCGCAAGTTGTAGGTTGGGAAAATCCCGACCCAACCACAAGGCAAGTGATACAACTTGGGAATCCTACACCCAATTTCACCTCGATGTAGGTCACACACTTCAAGGGTGAGTAGGTCACTCTAGGGAAGCAATCCCGATAACCCTAGGGGGATTGAGATGGAGATGGAGGGAAATGGAAGTGAAGCCCCTAGAGGTCAAATATAAGTGGAATGAAAGTTAGGTAGAGATGCATTGCAAGTCAAGTAATTTCTACCCCACAGGTATAGTACTTTTCCGGGTGACTGTACCTCCCTGATACAAAAGAAAACACACTTTGAAATGATATATGTTAGTTGGATCAACAAGTTAGGATTGATGTACCTAATTTGTAGTAGTATATATCACCTTATATCAACAAATAAAAAATCTAAAATACACATACAAATATCTAGACTAGTTAGGTAAACCAACATCAAACTTAGTAATGAATATAGGCTGAAAATTGACACTTAAGAAGCTAGATAAGATGGTTGTTGTAAACATGTGTTTTCTGCAGAAAATTTCAGCCTTATGGAATTCAGTGGAAAGCATAAAAAAAATCAACCATGAAAAGTTTCCAAGAACTAGCTCAAAAGATGTGCCCTAGTTAGGAGAGTAAAAGAGCAAAGTTAGAGAGCTAGTCTAGGGTTAGTTTAGGAGTTATTAGTGTGTTAGTAGCTAGGGTTATGGAACTCTAATGGATGTAGGTTAAATTTTGCAACAAAAATTAGAGTGTTGGGAGAGAGGGTATGCCCTATTGGGGGAAGACTCCTCTCAATGAGACAAATCAACTTCAAGCAAGAGACCTTTCAAAAGACCAAAAAATGCGTTTCCCAAGGCAATGATTTTATATCGCCAATGAAAAAAAGTATGACTAGTGCCTTTACTATTGGGTTAATGGAGTTGAAAGGAGCTTAGAGTAGCTACCTCCTTGGGGGTGTAAGCCCTTTTACTTCCCAAGGAAAATTTCTCTAGGCTAGGGTTTAAGCTAAGAGGGTGTATGCATTTATACTTCTCTTAGCAAACTCTTGTTGAAGCAATAAGATGAAGCATAAAGTGATGAAGCCTAAGGTGGGGGTGTATGCACTTATACTTCCCACCTAGTTCCTAACCTTGACTTGAAACAAATGATAGAAAGAAAGTAAAAACCATACCAATTCAAGGAAAAATACTAAGATAATCCACCACAATAGCAATAGAAAATCCTTCCAAGGCTAGTGCATCACTTCTTCCATCAACCATTTATAAGTATAACCATACACAAGTGCACAAGAGATAGAAATAGCCAAGAGGGCTCAAAATTTCATACCAAGTCTCTCACAAGAGGGAGAGTTATGTTTTAAAATGGGATCTTATGATCTCTATTTATACTAAAAGTAGCTAACATAGTTTGTCCAAAAATTAAGGAGTAAAACACAATATTAGGGGTCAAAAACCCTAATATTGCCCCCTTAACAAAGTAATATTAAACAATTCACTTAAAATTTCACTTTTTGCACAAATTAAACCCAAATTTACGAGGACGTCACCCCTTTAGGGGACATTTTTCCACTTTGAGGAAATGGCATCCAACTTGTGGGCTTGTAGCCCCATGGAAGCCCAAGCTAGGCTTGTTCTCCCAAAACTGTCCACCAACTAGGCCCTGCAATGACAAATGAACACGCCCTCCAAGGATATCAAGTCATAAGATCATGATAAGTGAATCCAATCAATAAATAA
>JZKD02S1799086.1:922123-944057 GCA_000966675.3 Picea glauca
CACACAAAGTTCAAAGTTCACATATCACACGTCGCACCAAGTTCAAGTTTTGCATGTCACATGTCAGACCAAGTTCAAAGTTAACAAGTCAAACCAAGTTCAAAGTTCACGTGCATGGAACAAATGCTTTTTGCATGTTGCATATCGCATGTCACAACATTTTCAAAGATGGATGTCACATGTCACAATATTTTGAAAAATACATGTCACAAGTTGTAATATTTTTTAAGTTCTTTTTATAACTTCCAAAAAATTATTATTGCATCTTCCCAAAAATTTATTTTTGCATGTTGCACCAAGTTTAAAGTTTGCACATTTCTTGGAAAAGATGCTTGCCACATGTCACAAGACTTTCAAAGTTTCATATATCATGTCACAAGATTTTGGAAGTTGCATATTGCATATTCAAGTTCTATTTGTTGCCTAGACTCCATAGCCCAAGCACAAGGCACCAGGTCTTGCTTGGATTCTCATGTTATATCTTAAAATACAAAGAGATTTTCATTCTTAAAATACAAAGAGATACAAGTTTGGAACTCTTGAAACCCGCAAACAAACAAGAATGTAAAATTTAAATCCAAACTTGAACAATTCAATCTCTTAGATTTCACGTTTACCAATGCCTTCAAATCGCTAGGATGATATCCATGGAACTACAAATTGATGCAGAAATTGTATGTCAAGGCCAATAGAACCAATAGAACCAATAGAACCAAGGAGTATTGAATCAAAATATACCAAGTCTTATAAGAGAACCTGAAATTATCATTAAGTATATAACAAAATTACATTCACAGATATATACAAGCCATATAAATAGCCTTGTGTATATTATCGGATGAAAAAGTACCCATAATGTCAATGCATTATATGCATCATTACATATTCAGTTATATAATGTACATCTAACTGTCTTATAAAATTATTACACATCATCAATTTTTTTAGTCTTCTTTTGTGTTTTCCAGGTCTTAAGTAATTCATCCATCTCCATGTCTTCGTTTATTGGGTTCTCTTCAACAAATGATGTTGTTTCAATCCTTTCAGGCTGAGTACGTCTGGTCTCGTACCCACGATGTGGATGCTGCTGTGAGGGGCCACCACCTACAAAAACAAAAAATATTAAATTTATATGGCCACTTTTTAAATATCATTGAAGTAGTTCATTAATATTAAAAAAAAACTCTGCAATGTAATTATTTACCTAGTCCTCTAGTCAGCACCGTTGGAATGGCTGTCGGCTTTTTCGCCTGATCTTCAGGTCGAGGAGGATCAAATATGACATTCTCTACCATTGAAATGTCAAAATTTATAAGTACAAAATTATTAAGTATATGATTAATATACAACCATTTTACCGTCGTGGGCCTCAGTCATAGGAACATCTTGGGGCTGCACCCCACTGGGATGGGTCTGCTGGGGAGTACTATGATATTTTGGCTGCGTTGCACTATCAACGATCTGTTGTCTAGTACTAATGGTTTCGTTGATAATGCTTCTCCCCTGATTAAAACAAAGTAAGACATTAAATTATGGACGATATCAAACATTTACGTATTTTATAAGTAATGAAAGGTTAATGTGGACTCATTTTTATTTACCTTATCCCGCAAACTGGATCTTGGGGTCTGCCCCATGCTTTTCCTACGATCAACCATGAATTTATAACCGTACTTGTAACCAAGTTGGAGGTCTTCATCCGTGGTTTTAGTTCCAAAGTCGTCGCCCTGCATTGCATAAGGGTATAGTTTTTTAATGTTTTTGGCTGCAATTACCTGAAAGTTGTAAGGTGATACAAATAATATTCTTAATATGTTTGGGTACTTACGATTCGTGACTATAACCTCAAGTAGCTGCCCTGGCCTAGATTGTGTTGGCCATGTTTGGAAATCCTTTCTTTGGTTTCCTTCGAAGTGTCAGGCAACCTATAATCAAAATTTTCAAGTATGTTATATATAACCACACTTTTATTTAGATCTAAAGAAAATTAAAGTTCGTATTGAAATCAAAATATTGTAATTTACCTTGGTGTACCAATTATTTTTTCTCTTGATTTTTTCAAAATCTTCTCTTTTGCATCATCAATGATCGCCTTCCACTCCCTCTCTGGAATTGAGGGAGGATGCTCATACCTAGGATTTACTTCCAAGCTTCGTCTATAAACATATCGCGTATATTTTAAATATTCACCCGCTGCATAGGTGACCACTTTTTTATTGAATGTGTCTACTCCAAATAGGCCTTCAATATAATCCATAAGTTACTTTTTGAGGTTGGAATTATGGCAATTCCACCTCATGCATAAGGTTTCCCCAAAAATCAACAAGGCCTTTCTCTCTAGGTGCCTATAAAATTGGTCATTTCCTACACACAAAAATATATGATCACTAATTTAAAATTAATAATCTAGATGATTTGTGTATGAGATGGACAACATTAAATGATTAAAATATGAATTAAAACTAGATGGGAGTCTTGA
Source organism: Picea glauca (assembly GCA_000966675.3). Taxonomy (NCBI): domain Eukaryota; kingdom Viridiplantae; phylum Streptophyta; class Pinopsida; order Pinales; family Pinaceae; genus Picea; species Picea glauca. Next base: position 924,603 of record JZKD02S1799086.1, read on the forward strand.
TTGTTTTAATGGAATTCCATTATAGTCGATCAAAAATGTGCACAAAAGGGTCCCCGTGCTTGTCACACTTCTAACTCTAGGAAATGCAACCATGTCAACCACATCACTAGCCTCATTTCTGCCACCATCTCTAGACTCTGACCGATGTGTGGATGTCTGGCGTTGCGTGTCATGGATCCTATCTAAATTAGGTGTGGAAGATGGAGAAGCAAATAGTAGTATAGCAGCTGTAGGACCTCCCACATCAAGACTCTGTAGTGTCTTTGTAGTGCCACTACTACCAACATCAGGCTTAACGGGCTCCAAAATTCTCTTTATAAAAAAGAAAATGTTTTTTCGTGAGATAATGTAAAAGTTTAAGAACAAAGTTTCATAATTGAACATATGAGTACATTAGAAAAAAACACTTTAAATTATGGTTATTACCTTATATGTGTTAAGTTGTGACACAAGGAGATTGATCTTTTCTAGGACGTCGGGAGTTTGATCTGGATGATCTAATAAGCTAGCAAGTTCCTTGTTTGCTTTAATGATATTTTTTTTATTAATACCATCAGATCAGGGGATGAATACAACCCCTCCTCATTGATGGAATCATGATCAACATGGCCTGCCAACTACATATAATTTCAACAAAAACAATGTTATTTCAGTAAAATTATATAAGCAAATAATAAAATTCACGTAAAATGAAAGTGGAAATTGATAATCATTTACATGTTCTACGGCTGACCCTTTTCCACGATCATCTTGACACATTATAATATAATTAGAACCCCCAAATATTTAAAAAATTGTTAACGATAACCAAAAAACTGATTGCCACCCAAATATAATCAACCTCAACGATCAAGCTCCCACATTATTATAAAATTGGGACCGTGAAATATTTAAAACAATGTTAAAGATAATAAAAAAATATAATGTAATAAGTAGAGGTTTCTTAAAGAGTTGTTGCATAAGTACCCGCACAGTATTGGTCGATGTTTCTATTTGATTCAAATGGTAATCCACTAATAACTCTTCCTCGAGAGCTATCTTTTTTATTGCGCACATGACAACCTGATTCTCTTCACGTCCCTCATATATGAAATTCAATTATTTGTTTGTTGTCCCGATTCGTGTGCTATTTATAAACCTTGCGATATTGTCGGAAGCTTTAGGCCTTCCATCAATATAGATAGTCGCTCTCTTATTTTTATCCTTGTTTATTAGTTGTATAATTTGTGGCGAGTGCATATCTCCGCATACTTCGCATGTACCGGGCCAACCACATCTAATCATTATAATTGTAACACGGTCTGACAGAGTCCATCAATTCATTTACTGTATTGTATTTTACAATTATTCCATCCATGGAAAATAGCCCCAGGCCATGCAGGGATGATGGTGCAATGCGATATGTCCTATTGTTGACAATGAAGTCAACATTTATAGGAGGTAGTTCCTTAGGTACCCATTGTTTCACCAGATGCTTATACCTGAGTGGCACCTCTATGTCTCCTATGATCTCATCATCATAAGCGCATGATCCTCCTTCGACAATAAATAATTGCATGCATCTACAAAATTTTCTTCTGACTTTTTCACCTCTGGTCCTTGTTTGCTTATCATATCTACTAGATGCAGTCACATTTCCCTCTATTTGTCCTAAGATTTCCTCACTCGACGAAGACATATATGACAAGTACCTATTTGTTTGTACCTTCAGTTGCATGTGCACGTGTTGTTAGTGAGTAGTCCATCATCATCCTAGTTCCAATTTATGAACTTTTTTTTCTATATTCAAAGTTCTAAATAAAGTTTTTATATCTTTAGTTTTGGATGCACAATTAGACTAGGGTGTAATTGCCAATATTAGTAGGGGAACTCATGCATGCATTGGATTCCCAACTTAGTGAAGGGTATGAATCTCTAGGTGGGTGCACCTTAATTCGACTCACTTACCCATGCAAGCAATATGCACTATGGTTAGATTTCAAACTACGAAATAGTGGTCAACCGCCTAATGTAATGTGATATCCCTCTTGATTTTGGACATATTAAGGACATATTAATGTTATAACACTAATGACATGATAAGTTTATCCTATGGATCTAGGAAAAAAATAGTAGTAAGGTTGTTGTTTGTTGGATTTGTGCAAATTAGAATTATTATAAGAAATGTCCATTGAAGATGAGGGTCAATGCTATGGAGTAAGAAATCCAACCATCAGTTGGTGTGTTGCAAATCTTGGGTGATTTAGTTGGAAATATGTCTAAGGCAAGCCAAGAGTAGAGCTATACAAATATTAGTTTTGTTCAAGACAAGAGTAGAACTATACAAATATTAGTTTTTTTCAATCCAAGAGTAGAACTATACAAATATTAGTTTTGTTCAATCCAAGTTGAAGAATAAGTTAGTTATGGTGATGGTTAACAATAATACAACCCAAATTTTTATGTAGGAAGTAGTGGTTGTTAAACTCAATGTGCAGTTGAAATTGGTGTAGTCTTTTTTCAAGGAAGTAAACTCTAACATAGGTAGGGTGGTTGGCTTGGCTAAATGAGTCAAGTTATAGCTTGGACACTAGAGTGGAACTACTAGTTTCAAAGTGGTACCCATGGATGAATTTGAAGTTATTTTTGTGCAAGAGTTTATGAGGATGTGATAGGTGGCACCAATCCCTCACCTTAACAATTTGTTAATCTTTGATGACAGAAAACTTCACGTAATTCCTATGTTGAGGGGGAAATAGAGTGCAATCACTAGGATACTACCATGATTATGATTACAACAACCAATCATGCAGTAGTGCAACCTTACAAAGATGAAGTTGGAGGTTTTAAGACATCAAAGAAGATCTCGAGTGTAGGTTTTTGATAACCTTTGGTGGATGAAGGCCCACACAAAAAGTTGTTTACTAGGTTTGAATCCATAGTAAATAACACTATGTCTATAATATCCAAAGTAGTGGATGTCTATTTAGAGAATCAAAATGTTCTAAACTTTCGTTGGATGGTTCATTTGACTTAAGAAGTTCTAGAAAAAATAATGTAGACTTTAAGGAAGGAATGGATTCCAATGTTAATGTTTCCAGTGGCATTGGTGGCCAATTTCCATCCTTTTATCACTAAACAAAGTCATAGGATGACTCACTACTAGCTTGGAAGGTAGTGGATCCAAATCACCCCACAAGGAAGTAAGTGCCTAGTTTGGTGTAAGTTGGTAGGAATTAGCATATTTTAAAAACAAGATCAAACACTTGAGTCTATTAAAGAGAGAATCACATACATAAAAGTGCATTAGAAAATATGAGTAGGAGTTTTTTATTCTACAACACATGATGATCTAATTTCATGGTTTTCAATGTAGAATTGGACTAGCTACCTAGCTTGTTTGAAGTCATGAAGACAAAGGTGTACTAAGGCATGGGAAATTGGAATTGAAGGTACAAGTGTGTGTGACAATGTGAAGAAATTGAAGTGAGTTTAGTTGAAAATGGATGGTGAGTCTATGTAGTATAGTAGTTAGTTGATAGAGACATGTAGAATTTACGAGGATGTTGTTGGGGCAACATTGAACATAAGTGGGGGAGGATGCCAGAATTTTTTTTTACCCATAAAGAACAAATGCACTTTCCACGTGTACTATCTTGAATGTGAAGGAAAATGAGATTAGTCTATTGTGACTTAGGAACTTGACATGGTGTAGCCACACACATTACAAGTTGCGTTGCATGGGTGAGGTGCTCACTAGAGTGAAATAAGTTGTTTCAATATTAGATCCCTATGGTGCATAGCGATTTGTCTTAAGTTGCGATGAAAAAAGTGTCATTGTATTGGTGGAGAAAAGGGATGATAAATATTAATAGAAATACATCCTAGTCAAATATGGAAGAGTGTGAATTTATAGGTTGGATAGGTCTGTGACATGATAAGGTTGTAAGTAGCAAGTGAGTCGCTAGAAAGAACACGACAACAAGGAACACCTTAGTGGAAGTGTTTTGGGTTGCAACACCTGACATGCATAACTTAGTTGAGAAGACGGGTGTGGGATAGTCACCCACTAATGAGTGGTGTGGTAACAATTGAAGCATTGTGTTCAGTGATATAGTGTCTTATAGAAGCATTCAAGGTGCGATAGAGTTTGTAGTGACAACGATCCAAAGAGGGATAATGCTAACAAGATCTCCAGGAGAACTACTCCAATTTGAGGCCTACAAGAGGCAAAAATTAGTTTCTGTAAAGAAATACTGCAATCAACATGTAGGTCCAAGTTTGCAAGCATGACATACAAAAACACTTAATGACTACATGGATTTACCCCCTAATTTTGAAGGTGGGAATGTGGTCTACTATGTTGATAATTCCCAAAAGGTGGTGGCCAGGGCACACAACTCCTCCCTATAGGTAATTTCCTTCTGATTGTCTAATCAATTGAGTTAAATAGGCTAATAAGGGCTTGGAAGTCTCAAATAGTTGTGTGAGTTGAATTCCATCTAGTTCTTAGTCAACTTAGTAATGTAGATTGGTGCTGTAATATTATTTGAAAGGGATCTCTAAATTGTCAAAATTTGTATTGACATTCAGGAAGCCAATCATGCAATGCACTGGTACCCATGTGTTTCCTTTAAGAAAGGCAGGGTGTCTTTCAAAAATTGTAAAAAGTAAAAAATGAACATTAATTATGCACTCCTAAGTGGGGTTTACGAGATCTGTTCAACTATACAACCCTAATTATTATTGCCAACAAACTTAACCAACTTGTGATAGTATAAACTGGGTTCAAATGTTGGAGAAAGGGAACCAACCATTCTAGTACCCTTATGCTGGAGAATTATCTTGAGAATTTAGCCTTGGATTTTTATGACTAGTTCGTTTTGTAGAAACCCTTGTTTTTGGGATTGACTCTCTTTCTTAGAATCTGGGATCTAAATACTTGTTTATTTTCCAATGCACATATGACAAGGAGTTTGAAGTAGAGTTGAAGTTTATATGTAGCCCAAGTAGGAGGAACCTGAACTCTACTAACAAATGTGCCAACAACATATCGTGTATTATTTCATTTCTTTGTAGTTATTTTTTCACATTAAATTAATATATGAATATATCTCTTCTTCCCCCTGAAAACTATGTTGCAATTTACTTGAGTATTGATAACATGACTTTAGGAGGAATTAACCACCCGAGAGTGAATCCTCGAAACAAGGGTTTTTGCAGAAGGGATCGGTGATAAAAATCCAAGGACAATGTTTAGGATAATTCTCCAGCATAAGGGTTCTAGAATGGCCAATCCCCCTTCTCCAACATTTGAACCCTATTGATACTATCAAAAGTTGGTTAAGGTCATTGGTAACAAGAATTAGGGTTTTACAGGTGTACAGAACCCATAAACCCCACAATAAATTCACATTTATTATTTTTTACAATTTTTGGAAGACACCCATGCCTTTCTTAAAGGAAACATGTAGGTACCTACACACTGCCCAAAGGAAGAGCACACGTATGAGGAAAAAATCAATTTAGCATATGTTTCATGTGGAACGAAGATAGGAAATGGATACTATCTTAGCCAAGAAGGAATCCATGGTTAGTGGTAACCAAATAAAGCTATAACATGCCAGAACTGACCACCCCTCCATGCAATTGCAACATACAAATGAGGATCGAATCTTTTCATATGTGGTAGAGGGATAAAGGATTTTGGTCCTCAAGCTATTTACTCTCATAGATTATAATCCCTTGTGGTAGCTCCAATACACAAAATTCATATCAATTTGTCACACAATTAATCAAATGTTTATCATATTCATTATCAATTCGAAGATAGATGATGAATGCAACATTTTACTTTTTGTTTTTTATGATTGATGCTACAATTTTTAGAAGTGATATAATAAGTGACCACTAAAATGAAAGTTGTATTGAAATATTAAGTGATCATAGCTTTCAACATTATGGTTGAAGTGAGGACACTACTTTAGGTAAATTAGTATTGACTTTCCACAACAAACTTCATGATAAGTTTCAACATTTTTTAAGAACATTCTAGATTGTATATTTATGGAAGTAAGTTTGCATTGGTCACTACAAACAACAATAAATACAATCTTGGAAACAAGGAAAGTTGTTTTATTGATAATTTAACTTGTTTTAAAGAAATCTTAAAATCAGTTGTAGAAGCTTGCAACCACTTTGAAGCACTTCTTTGAAATTTAGAGATCAATATTATTTTTCAATAAGAACGATATGTAGATAAATGTTCAAGAATCAATATTCTGTTAAAAAAAGAAGAGAAAAGATAATGTATTTGACTTTGTTATGTACATGATTTCAACATGAACATTGAACATCATGTGAAATATGGAATTGAAATATGCAAGGTTTTGTATGTGGATAATTCACCTATATAATATAATGATATATATTTTATTATTATTATATTTAAAGAGTCTGAACATTATATTATACATAAGCGGTTCACTAGCAAATTTGGGTCATTTTTGATGGCTATTTCGATTCTCTTGTGACGTTATGTCATGGATATTGCGACGAATCTTGGGTCTCGCAAACGTTGCTTCACCTGAACTACTAGATCAACTTGAAATTAAAATTTGATACTTTGTAAGCTAGTTGTACATTGAGTCAAATACAAATATGAAATTTGGAATAGTTAACATATCTACTAGAACATATGAAAAATAAGGTTTATGGTTTACATGATGAATTGATGATGGAAGAAAGTGAGTGTGTGAGTGAAATTTGAGTCTAGGGTTTTTGGCTTAACGAATATGCCTAGTACTTTCATGAGGTTGATGAACAAAGTCCTGAAGGATTTCATAGGGAAATTCATCATTGTATACCTTGACGATATATTGATTTTTAGCAAGGCAGAAGTAGAACACTTAAAGCATTTAGTTGCAGTAATGAGGAGATTACAGCAGGAGAAATTGCTGATCAATATGAATAAATCATCATTTATGAGGACAGAGCTCATTTATTTGGGTTTTGTTATCTCTGCAAATGAGATGAAAATGGATCTGGAAAAGATAAAGGCAATTAAGAATTGGCCATCGCTGAAGAGTATATTTGAAGTACGAAGCTTCCATGGTTTAGCTAGCTTCTATAAGAAATTCATCTGAAACTTTAGTAGAATTAGCGCACCGATGATGGATATGGTGAAGAAGAGACATAAATCTTTTCATTGGACGGAGGAAGCAGAGAAGAGTTTCAATCAATTGAAGAAGAAGATCACTGAGCAACCAATTCTGGTTTTGCCAGATTTTAGCAAGACATTCCAGGTCAAGTGTGACATGAGTGGATTTGCAATTGGAGTGGTCTTGAGCCAAGACAATAGAACGATTGCATACTTCAGCGAAAAACTGAATGAAGCGAAGGTTAAGTACTCCACATATGACAAAGAATTCTATGCAGTCATACAAGCGTTGAAGAAATGGAGACACTATTTGGTTCCCAAGGAGTTTGTTTTGTACAACGATAATCACTCATTTCAATTTGTGACTCGACAGGAGAAGTTGAACAAAAAACATGCTAAATGGGTTGAATTCATGCACAATTTTACTTTTGTGATCAAGCATATTTATGGAACTGCTAACAAAGTTGTTGATGCTTTGAGCAGGAAATGTTTGCTTATGCAGGAATTTAGAGTCAAGAATTTGGGTTTTGATAACCTCAAAGAAATGTACAGGGATGACCCAGATTTTAAAGAGGCATATGAGGCATCTGAGAATCCAATTCTCAGGGATAGAAGACAATGGACTGAATACATGATCCAGGATGGATTATTGTTCAGGGGAAATCAGCTATGTATTCCAAAATGCTCCATGAAGGAGAATTTGCTGAAAGAAAAACACAGTGGAGGATTGGCCGGACACTTCGGTCATGACAAGATGTTCTCAAAGTTGAATGGCTCATATTTTTGGCCAGGAATGAGGAAAGATGTCAAGAAATTTGTGGATAGGTGCTGAATTTGCCAACACATGAAAGGAAAAAGACATAATACAGGGTTATACCAACCATTACCCATACCAGAAAGGCCATGGGACGTAGTGAGCATGGATTTCATATTGGGACTGCTAAGGACACATAGAGGATATGATTCAATCTTTGTGGTAGTCGACAGATTTTCAAAAATGGCACATTTCATACCATGCCAGAAAACCAGTGACGCAACTCATATTGTGAACCTGTTTTTCAAGGAAGTCATCAGACTTGATGGCTTGCCGAAGAGTATCGTGTCTGATTGAGATACCAAGTTCGCAGGGAATTTCTGGAGGACCTTATGGAAGAAGTTGGGGACAAATTTGTCTTTTAGCTCAACATATCATCCTCAGATGGATGGACAGACAGAGGTCGTAAACAGGAGCTTGGGAGATTTATTGAGGAGCTTAGTGACTGAACACCACAGTCAGTGGGATCACATTCTGCCACAGGCGGAATTTGCTTACAATAATTCACTCAATAGGAGCACAGGGCAGAGTCCATTCCAGATTGTATATGGAATGCAACCAAGAGGAGTTTCTGAATTGAAAGAGGTAGATCAAATTGAATTCATAAGTGCTAGTGCAGAGGACTTTGCAGAAGGGATGAAGGAGCTTCACAACCGAGTTAAGGAGCGATTGCAGAGTTCAAGTCAAGAATACAAGCGTAGAGCAAATCAACACAAGCGAGAACTTCAATTTGAAGTTGGTGATCTGATTCTTTCACATCTAAGGAAGGAAAGGTTTCCAAGGGGAGCGTATAATAAGATGAAGATGAAAAATATTGGACCGTGCAAGGTCATAAGGAAATTTGGGACAAACGCATATGAGATTGAATTACCTGATGGGGTCAGAATCTTACCGATATTCAATGTTGTGAATTTGTACCCTTACAGATATGAAGAGGAGGAGTAGAAATAAATTCAATGGACAAAACAAATGCCTATAGCTGAAAAGCCACATATGGAAAGCATAATTGAAAAAACGGTTAGCAAAAAGACCAGGAGAAAATAGTATTTTGAATACTTGGTCAAATGGAAGGGACATCCAGTTGAAGATGCTAGCTGGGAGGATGAAGCAAAAATTCATAGGCATGGATAGACCATGCAAGAGCTCATGAACAAGAGTTCATGAAAATTTTCAAGCGAGGGAGTATGATGCAGGAGCATCGTACAAAGCCAAAGTCGAAGCACGCGCGTAGCCAAAGGAACAGTTGGACGCAAAGATGGGAAAAAGGAGCACATTTTTATGAAAACATTTTAAATTTTGAAATTTGAAGCATTAATGTAATAGCTAGGAAAAGGCGTACTTACATTAATGTCTTGTAGATATGAACAGATTTGGAGAGATTACTCTCATCTTCCAGATGTATTAGGCATTTAAGTCTGTTAATGTAAAGTAGGTAGGTATGAATGTTAGATTAGACAGTTTAGAAGCATAGGAGGGAAAACGGATATAGACACCCTCACCCTTGTATCATAGTAACAATAGATGATCATTCAGAATTCATAAGATGGAGAGCTGTAGCAGAGAGTTGTAGAGAAGAATCCATGTACAGGAGAACTTGAGTTAATATATGAATCTTTGACTCAACTTTCGTGGTGTTATGATGCTTATTGTTTACATTTGTTGAATGCTATGTTTACAATTGCTTTGTTTCTCTGTTATGCATTTATTTCAATGCTGTGTTATGTGTATGATTTCATGTTGAGTGTATGAATTCTGAGAGAGGAGAAGAATGAGTTTCAATTTTTTCTCTTGCTAAGAATTCCTACAAGGAGTGCAACGAATGCCCTCAAGGTGTGCATTGACGAGGGTCCGAGTTTTATCTCATAAATCTCAAGAGAGATACCGTTGTTCTGATACCAGCTAAAGTGTAGGTGAAGCACAGAGTTGTGCAAGGTGTGTGTAGGCCAGTTGAAGCCTTGGATTTTATAAATCTAGAAGGAAGGTTGAAGGAACACTATTGCAAAGAGTGCACAGGGTCGGAGATCCAAATAACTATGGGTTATTTGAAGGTTTTCCGCAAGGAGTGCGAGCAGGGATCATTTTGGAAGCTTGAGTTTATAAGTGAAAGTTCAGGAGGGATTTAACCTTTGAAGTGTTCAAAGGGGGATGAAGGCTGAAATTGTCTCATGGAAGTTAAGTTTAGGAGGGAGAACGCTGAGTCGTTTGGACAAAAGTCTTTGAGGAGTGCATCTGGAGATCATAATTCTCCGTGGAGAACTGGCGAAGTCGTGAGGACCGTCGGATCTAGAGGAGCAACAAGGTGGTTAGGATTTGGGTGAATCCACCACCCTGACATCAAGAATCAACGTGAACCATTGATTGTGATTAGTTTGAGCTGTCAGATCATTTCAGAAATTCGGGATCCGTAAGTTCGAAGTGCAAACCAAAATCCTTGGTCACACTAAAACCTGAATCGCGAAGGGATAATCAAGTGTGAAATTTCGGTATTTCAGGGTTCGGCATATCGGAAATCTCGATGACAAGGAACCCGAAACTTAGCATTGAAAATATTGAAGTCATGAAACGCGACGTTCCTTTGGTGTGAAACATCGACATTTCGGCATATCGAAAATCCCGATGACAAGGAGTTGGGGCTCTTAGCACTGAAAATCTCGAAGTCGCTAAACACGAAGTTTCGTCGGAGTGAAATTTTGACATTTCATCTTTCTGGGGTCCGGGAAGTAGAGGAGACAAGTGATTTTTGGAACCGAGAGTTTCAAACTCCCGGTATGCAAAATCCTGAAAAAGGGTTGTTATTTCATAATTCGGGAATTGGCGTGGCGAGTGAGTTAGGATCGAGAATTGTGAACTCCCAGTACGTAGAGTCCCAAAATGCCATCGATTTTGCATTCCATGGGACGTTGAGCCATTTCGACATTTCAAAATTTGGGGAATCATAAGGCAAGAGGAATGATTGTTGGGTCGTTCGCTCAAGTCCCGAAAATCTGAATTTAGTGGCAACAAGTGGTGTGTGTTGGAGCAGTCAACCCTCATTGACAATTCACATTTCGAAATTTGTCAAGATCTGTGAGATATATCGAGACTCTCCAACTCCAAAAACCTGAAGTCCTTTGTGTCTCAAACAAAGGGTTTGATTAACCCTTGGTGTGGTTTTAGTGAAGATCCTGTGTGGATCTCGGCCCGAGGGCAGGGGGTTTGCGTCAGTGTGGTATCAGAGCTCAGAACAAATTCTTTGTTTTCTATAGCAGAGAGAAGGTAGAAAATTTTACAGCCATGCTGCAGAGAAGAAGAGACAGACTAATAACTGATCCAACAGAGGAAAGAGAAATGTTGAGAAGAAGAGACAAGCAAATACCTGATCCAACAATGGAAAGAGAAATGCGTGAGTTACATGCCAGACTTGATGCTATGGAGACAACACAAAGGCGCACAGTTGACGCTGAAAGTGAATATGAAGCTGAAAACAAAGAAGTTGCAGTCGAAGATGATGCAGATGAATGCCTATTTAGGGCAATTGCTAGGATAGGTGCCAGAGAAAAAATGGACATTCCCATGTACGAAGGAAACTTGGATGTTGAAGAACTTCTAGACTGGATTAGAGCTCTAGACAAATACTTTGACTATGAGGATGTCGAGGAAGATAAGGAATTCAAACATGTCATTAATAGACTTAAAGGGAATGCAACACTGTGGTGGGATGAACTGTAGGCTGACAGACACTGCAAGGGCAAGTAGAAAATCAAAAGCTAGGATAGAATGGTTGCAAAACTGAAGGCCAAATTTATACCCAAGGATTGTCAAATCACTCTGTTTCGGAGGATGCAAAATTTGAGACAGAAGCTGATGTCAGTGAAAGAATACACTAAAGAATTCTATAGGATAAACATCAGATTAGGTCATCGGGAAAGCGATGATGAAAAATTTTCCAGGTACATGAATGGTCTGCGATATAACATTCAAGATGAGATGAGCATGATGACCATTCAAAATGTAGAAGATTCTTATTAGATGGCTCTGAAAGCTGAAGAGAAACTAAGCCAGAAGCAAGGTCAAAGAGGCCGAGGCAGAAGTCAAAGTAGAGGCAAGACAATTTCCTAGGGCAGAACTCAGAAACCTAAAGAAGAGGAGAATAAACCTCAAAATCAACCTGAGAGGGGAGGAATCTCACAGGGAATGCAGTATGCTGATAGAAATACTTTTCCTCGAGCTAGAGGAAGAGGAAGAGGTAGAGGAGGTGAAGTGAAATGCTTTGTCTGTGGAAAAATTGGACATAAATCCTATGAGTGTCTTGATAAGAAGAAAGATGGTGGTGAAACTCACATTTCCAAAGCTCAAGGATGGAATTTTGAGGCAGAAGATGCTGAGGGCGGAAGATCCTTAATGATGAGGAAAGTTCTCTTGAATCCGGAGAAGGAGGCAGAGAACCTATCCCAAAGACACAGTCTGTTTCAGACTGCTTGCAAAACCAAAGACATGGTATGCAAGGTCATAGTGGACATCGGTAGCACAGACAATCTCGTATATACAGAGATGGTAGAAAATCTGGAGCTGGAGACTGTTGCACATCCAAGCCCATACAGAGTTTCGTGGCTACAAAAAGGACATCAAGTAAATGTCACTAAACAATGTTTAGTTGAATTTAAAATAGGAGGATATAATGATGAAATATTATGTGATGTCATTCCCATGGATGCTTGTCATCTATTTCTGGGTAGACCATGGAAATATGACAAAAAACGTAGTTCATGATGGGAGAAAGAACACATACACCCTGGAGAAAAATGGTAGGACTCACATGTTGCTACCAATTAAGGATAAAGTGGTGAAAACATAAATGAGAAACATTGTACTTCTCATGAGTGGGAAGGAACTTCTTGATGAGGTTAAGAAGAAGGAAGACACACAATTTATTGTGGTTAGGAAGCCCAGAATTGTTTTGACCAGTACGAGGATAGATGATTTACCAGAAGAAATCCAGGAGTTGCTGGGATAGTTTGCTATTATAGTAGTGGAAGAACTACCTTGTTCGTTGCCACCTATGAGGATTATAAGTCATCATATCAATCTTATACTTGGAGATAGCTTACTGAACAAAGCAACATATAGGTTGACGCTGCAGGAAAATGAATAAGTTAAGAGACAGGTCCAGAAATTAATGGACAAAGGATTGATTCGAGAAAGATTGAGTCCATGCGTTGTTTCGACAGTGCTCAGCCCAAAGAAAGATGGAGGCTGGAGAATGTGTACATACTCAAGGACGATCAATGAGATTACCATCAGATACACATTTCCATTGCCAAGGATGGACAACTTGATGGATTGCTTGAGTGGAGAATTTTTTTTTTCAAAGATTGATTTGAAAAGAGGATATCATCAAATTCGAATGAGAGAAGGCGATGAATGGAAGACAACATTCAAGACAAATGAGGGGCTGTATGAATGGATTGTCATGCCATTTGGCTTAACGAATGCACCCAGTACTTTCATGAGGTTGATGAATGAAGTCCTAAAGGATTTCATAGGGAAATTCGTCATTGTATACCTTGACAATATATTGATGTTCAACAAGACAGAAGCAAAACACTTAAAGCATTTAGTTGCAGTAATGAGGAGATTATAGCAGGAGAAATTGCTGATCAATATGAAGAAATCATCATTTATGAGGACAAAGCTCATTTATTTGGGTTTTGTTATCTCTACAAATGAGATGAAAATGGATCCGAAAAAGATAAAGGAGATTAAGAATTGTCCATTTTCGAAGAGTATATTTGAAGTATGAAGCTTCCATGGTTTAGCTAGCTTCTACAGGAAATTCATCCGAAACTTCAGTGGAATTAGCGCACCGATGATGGATACGGTGAAGAAGAGACATAAATATTTTCATTGGACGGAGGAAGCAGAGAAGAGTTTCAATCTGCTGAAGAAGAAGATCACTGAGCAACCAATTCTGGTTTTGCCATATTTTAGCAAGACATTCCAGGTCAGGTGTGACGTGAGTGGATTTGCAATTGGAGCGGTCCTTAGCCAAGATGAAAGAACGATCACATACTTCAGGGAAAAATTGAATGAAGTGAAGCTTAAGTACTTCACATATGACAAAGAATTATATGCAGTCATACAAGCACTGAAGTAATGGAGACACTATTTGGTTCCCAAGGAGTTTGTTTTGTACAACGATAATCATGCTTTGCAATTTGTGACTCAACAGGAGAAGTTGAACCAAAAACATGCTAAATGGGTTGAATTCATGCACAATTTTACTTTTGTGATTAAGCATATTTCTGGAACTGCTAACAAAGTTGCTGATGCTTTGAGCAGGAAATGTTTGCTTATGCAGGAATTCAGAGTCAAGACTTTAGGTTTTGATAACCTCAAATAAATGTACAGGGATGACCTAGATTTTAAAGAGGCATATGAGGCATCTGAGAATCCAATTCTCAGGGATAGAATCCAATGGAATGAATACATGATCTAGGATGGATTATTGTTCATGGGAAATCAACTATGTATTCCAAAATGCTCCATGAAGGAGAATTTTTTGAAGGAAAAACACAGTGGAGGATTGGCCGGACACTTCGGTCATGACAAGACATTCTCAAAGTTGAATGGCTCATATTTTTGGCCAAGAATGAGGACAGATGTCAAGAAATTTGTGGACAGGTGCATAATTTGCCAGCACACGAAAGGAAAAAGATAGAATACAAGGTTATACCAACCATTACCCATACCAGAAAGGCCGTGGGATGGAGTGAGCATGGATTTCATATTGGGACTGCAAAGGACACAAAGAGGATATGATTCAATCTTTATGCTAGTCGACAGATTTTAAAAAATGACACATTTCATACCATGCCAGAAAACCAGTGATGCAACTCATATTGCGAACCTGTTTTTCAAGGAAGTCATCAGACTTCACGGCTTGCCAAATAGTATCGTGTCTGATCGAGATACCAAGTTCATAGGGAATTTATGGAGGACCTTATGGAAGAAGTTGGGGACAAATTATTCTTTTAGCTCAGCATATCAGCCTCAGACGGATGGACAGACAAAGGTCTTAAACAAGAGCTTGGGAGATTTATTGAGGAGATTAGTGACTGAACACCACAGTTAGTGGGATCACATTCTACCACAGGTGGAATTCACTTACAACGATTCACTCAATAGAAGCACAGGGCAGAGTCCATTCCAGATTGTATATGGAATGCAACCAAGAAGAGTTTCTAAATTGAAAGAGGTATATCAAACTAAATTCAGAAGTGCTAGTGCAGAGGACTTTGCAGAAGGGATGAAGGAGCTTCACAACTGAGTTAAGGAGCAATTGCAGAGTTCAAGTCAAGAATACAAGCGAAGAGCAGATCAACACAGGCGAGAACTTCAATTTGAAGTTGGTAATCTGATTCTTGTGCATCTAAGGAAGGAAAGGTTCCCAAGGGGAACGTATAATAAGATGAAGATGAAAAAGATTGGACCGTGCAAAGTCATAAGGAAATTTTGGACAAACACATTTGATATTGAATTACCCGACGGGGTCGGAATATCATTGATATTCAATGTTGCAGATTTGCACCCTTACAGAGCTGAAGAGGAGGAGCAGAAAGAAATTCAATGGACAAAACAAATGCCTGTAGCTGAAAAGCCACAGATGGAAAGCATAATTGAAAAAAGGGTTAGCAAAAAGACCAGGAGAAAAGAGTATTTTGAATACTTGGTCAAATGGAAGGGACATCCAGTTGAAGATGCCAGTTGGGAGGATGAAGAAACAATTCATAGGCATGGATAGACTGTGCAAGAGATCATGAACAAGAGTTCATGAAAATTTTCAAGCGAGGGAGTATGATGCAGGAGCATCGTACAAAGCCAAAGCTAAAACATGCGCCTAGCCAAAGGAACAGTTGGACGCGCAGATGGGAAAAAGGAGCATGTTTTTATGAAAACGTTTAAAATTTGAAGCATTAATGTAATAGCTAGGAAAAGGCATACTTACATTTATGTCTTGGAGATATGAACGGATATGGAGAGATTACTCTCATCTGCCGGATGTATTAGGCATTTAAGTCTGTTAATGTAAAGTAGGTAGGTATGAATGTTAGATTAGATAGTTTAGAAGCATAGGAGGGAAAACAGATATAGACACCCTCACCCTTGTATCATAGTAACAATATATGATCGTTCAAAATTCATAAGCTGGAGAGATGTAGTAGAGAGTTGTAGAGAAGAACCCATGTACATGAGCACTTGAGTTAATATATGAAGCTTTGTCTCAACTTTCATGGTGTTATAATGCTTACTATTTACATTGGTTGAATGCTATGTTTATAGTTGCTTTGTTTCTCTGTTATGCATTTGTTTCAATGCTATGTTATGTGCATGATTTAATGTTGAGTGTATGAAGTCTGAGAGAGGAGAAGAATGAGTTTCAATTGTTTCTCTTGTTGAGAATTCCTATAAGGAGTGCAACGAACGTCCACAAGGTGTGCGTTGACGAGGGTCTGAGTTTTATCTCAGAAAGATCAGGAGAGATATCGTTGTTCTCATACCAACTGAAGTGCAGGTGAAGCATAGAGCCATGCAAGGTGTGCGTAGGCCAGTTGAATCCTTGGATTTTATAAATCTAGAAGGAAGGTTGAAGGACCACTGTTGCAAGGAGTGCACAGGGTCAGAGATCCAAATAACCAGGGGTTATTTGAAGGTTTTCCGCAGGGAGTGCGAGCAAGGATCATTTTGGAAGCTTGAGTTTATAAGTGAAAGCTCAGGAGGGATTTAACCTTTGAAGTGTTCAAAGGGGGAAGGAGGTTGAAATCGTCTCATCGAAGCTAAGTTCAGGAGGGAGAATGCTGATTCGTTTGGACAGAAGTCCTTGAGGACTGCATCTAGCAGTCATAATTCTCCATGGAGAACTCGCGAAGTCGTTAGGACCGTTGGATCCAGAGGAGAAGCAAGGTTTTTAGGAGTTGGGTGAATCTGCCACCCTGACATCAAGAATCAATGTGAACCATTGATCATGATCAGTTTGAGCAATCTGATCATTTCAAAAATTCAGGATCCGTAAGTTTGAAGTGCAGACAAAAATCCTTGGTCACACTAAAACCCGAATCGTGAAAGGGATAATCAAGTGTGAAATTTTGGTATTATGGGGTTCAACATACTAGAAATCTTGATGACAAGGAATCAGGACCTTAGCATTGAAAATCCTGAATTCGTGAAACACGACATGCCTTTGGTGTGAAACATTGACATTTCTGCATATCGGGGTTCGAAATTTCAGAAATCCTGATGACAAGGAGCCGGGGCTCTTAGCACTAAAAATCCTGTAGTTGCGAAACACGAAGTGTCATTGGAGTGAAATTTTGGCATTTCGGCTTTCCGAGGTCTAGGAAGTAGAGAAGATAAGTGATTTTTGGAACCGAGAGTTTCAAACTCCTGGTACGCGAAATCCTGAAAAAGATTCGTTATTTAGGAATTCGAGAATTGGCGCGGCGAGTGAGTTAGGATCAAGAATCGCGAACTCCTGGTACGTGGAGTCCCAAAAGGCCATCGATCGCGCATTCCATGGGACGTTGAGCCATTTTGGCATTCTGAAATTTTGGAATTTGGGGAATCATAAGGCAAGAGGAACAATTGTTGGGTCGTTTGCTCAAGTCTCGGAAAGCTAAATTTAGTGGCAACAGGTGGTGTGTGTTGGAGTGGTCAACCCTCGTTGACATTTCGCATTTTGGCATTTGTCAAGAGCTGTGGCATATATCGGGACTCTCCAAATCCCCAAACCTGAAGTCCTTTGTGGCTCAAACAAAGGGTTTGATTAACCCTTGGTGTGGTTTCAGTGAAGATCCTGTGCGGATCTCGGCCCGAGGGCAGGGGGTCTACGTCACTATGTAACGAATCTCAATTCTAAGAAGATTAAAATAGGACTTAAGAACCTTATGTTATTTCATTAACCATGGGTGACATAACATTATCCTTCAATAGTCAAATTGTTACATTTCATTGTCATGCATCATGTGTTCTGAGTGCTTGTGCCACCACAAAGGAAACATACAAAGAATATTTGTCTTATGAACAAGATATGGTACTATCCATTTTGAGGTTTGGCATAGAGATTGTTCTTATAAAATACACTACATTGCACCATATAATCCCTACACTACTTGCAAACCATGTAACACCATTCAAATTAGACACATTCTTATGACAAATTAGCTATACTATCTTCGAACTTTTTTTGTCGATAGTATAGCTAATTCGTCGCAAGATTATTTACATTCGTCTCTCTTGCGACAAGATAAAATGATGCTTGGATTCATTTCATATTTGGTTTATTAACTTTAAATCAAATTTTGATACTTTTCTAGCTAGCTGTACCTTGAGTCAAATACAAATATGAAATTTGGAATCATTAACATATCTACTAGAACTGATCAGAATCTGGACCAGGGGTCAAAATTTTGCTCAAAAATCAAAGTTCTCGGAATTTCTTCAAAACGAACGAGTGCATAGCCCTCATATTCACGAACCCAATGCAACTCTAATGGGTTCAAACAGATGTCGGATGAGTGATATATCGCGATCTGTTCGATTCGCTAAACAGGCAAAAATTTTTTTGCTGACTGTACAGTCCGTACAACTGACGTGGCAGAGGCCGTACAACTAACGTGGCATGTCTGTACATTGAGGTGGCAGTTGATGATGTGTCAATGTTGAGTTGGAATTTGGGCGAATCCTTGGTGGACACGTGGCATCATTGTGGAGAATGGTTTGGTGCCATGTGGCCCAGGCATGGGCTACCACATGGCACCATGGCAAAGGTTGGTTGTTTAAAATTATTATAGAGTCCGTGGGGATCAAACCCCAAACCTGTGTGAAACAAAAGAGTTGTAACAACCATGAAGACAAGAACATCTTTATTGGTCTTCAAAAGAGAGCTGGTAACTCTTCCAACTCACCTCTTCAAGAAGGCGATAAAGGTGAATGTTCAAGGTATATTTCTGCCTATCATTCAGTTGCTTTTGATTATGTTAAGCATGATAAATTTGCATGTAAAAATGGAAGAAAAAGTCCATGTACATATTGTGGTTTATATAACCATCATATTTCAAAATGTTGGAAAAGATTGACCACTTTTAGGAAACTTTCCAAGCAAAGACAACTTGAAAAGAGGATGCAAAAGATTTGCACTCATTGCCAGAAGAGGGGTCATCTCATTGACCAATGTTGGACATTGCATCCAACCACTCATCCACAACACAAGAAGCAGATGGATAAAGAGACTGGAAAGAATGGAAGAGGAGATTCCATCATCGATGTGAGTCAAGATGATTCACAAGAAGACGATTTTCAGCAGAAGAATTTACCATTGAGTTGGCTTGATAAGAAATGGTTGAATTTCTTGAACAAGTAAGGCTTGCATTTTTCTGTTGTAGATGCACATTTCAGCCTTATGTATGCATTTATGTTGAGAGTATGACAAGTACAACTTGTATGATGCAAGTTGCATGTGAATGCAATT
>JZKD02S1799086.1:1004106-1032709 GCA_000966675.3 Picea glauca
TATATATATATATATATATATATATATATATATATATATATATATATATATATATATATATATATATATATATATATATATATATATATATATATATATATATATATAATTGATAATATAAAAATAGGTAATGAATATATAACTAATTACCATGGGATGATATTCATTCGATCCACCATCAATGTGGCCATATTTCCTACAATGTTTTGTAGCTGTTGCTATTAAAATTCTTACGGGGCGTATGCGGGAACATTTTTTGCAAGGGAAATAACATCTACCATCACCCTTTTCACCCGCTTTACTTTTTCCCCCACCTCTAATTATATTCTACGACTTTCTTCTACACAACTTCTGCACAAAAATACCCTTTTGGAATCGTCATTGTTATAGCAAGATTGTCACAACATATTTAAATCGTCAAATATTTATAGGTCAATTTAGGTCATTTTCGTCGCAATTGCAACGAACAATGACCTAAATATAACTATTTATTTTTTATATTTAGGTCACTTTTCAAAGAGTATATTGGTTATAACATTCATATCGTCGCTCTTGAGATGAAATTTGACCATATCAATTTAGACTTTGTCAAATAGTATAATGGTCAATATGGATAGTATCAAAGAGTGTAATGGTCAATAGTTAGCGTCATGCTTACGACGAATACACATGTTCGTCGAAATAGAGATGATAGTCCACTATCTTCATGATCATCGCAAAACAAAGGAATGTTTGATTCCATCGAGAGAGCAATGAATATGGGTTGGATTTAGAACAAAATTGAAAAATTGAACTTTTTCTCTTGAATTTTGCGATGAAAAAGTACTTTCATTGCAAGTAGTCATCGCAAATTTTTCAATATGTAATAGTGTTATGGCAATGTCACCCATAAATACCTGATGGATATGAGAAGGTTGGCTCATGATGAGACTCCCTTTCTCTCAGCCATGCAACTAAGAGCCATTTCCTTGGTTTGGTGACCAGATGATGACAATGCCATACCACTAGATATCAATGGACATGAAAGGTCTCCTCATGATGAGACCTTTTATCCTTCAACTAACCTTTCAAGCATTTATTTATTATATTGTGGGTCCCCTTTATTCAAAGATAAGAGTTTCATTTCTTTCTTGGGTGATCCCTGAGCAAATCATTTGGAAGGTTTATATGAGGCTTTATATTTTACCCAACACCATCCCCTCTGGTCCTTTAGCCCCTACTTCCCATAGAATGAGGGACAAACCCTTCTTGGGTCAATATACCCTAAAACCCCAAGAGATAAGGAAATGGAGGGGAATAATGATGGAAAGTGAAAAGTATGACCAAGAACATTATGATGGCTCATTAAGGGAGTTCATAGTAGCAAACCCATACCTAAGGAACCACTTACTAGGGAACAATGTCAACCACCAAGGCGAAGCGGGGAAAAAGGCATAATGTCCAAGAACATATCATGAAATATAGAGAAATATAAGATACAATATAATAAAATGGATTAAATATTGAAATGATGTTCACCATAATATTGACTTGTACCTCATGGAGCAAGGTCCACTGCCTTCCAGAAGCTAGCTGGTGTGGTGGCTTCCATTTGCAAACCTATGACCATCTGAGGTGGTCAATGGGTTTTCCATCTGTGCAAAGGGTACTTCTGGTCATGTAGTCTCTTGACACTCCATATCTGCAACCTAAGGGCCTTGAGACATCATATCCTTAGTTATCCACAAAATGGGGATAACACAACTGCAATTTCAATAATTTTGGTTTCTTGTCCGCTTGGAGAGTGCGCCCCACTTGGGGAAGAATATTATTGGTGGTTCTTGGTGATATCTCTTGTGCACTACCTTTGGAGGAGTTGCGCTAAGGTTGTGTGATTTTTCCCAGTTGCTTTGTGTCAGTTGCAGTTGTAGTCACAGTCACAGTCACAATTACAATTGTTGTTACTAGTTGCTAGTTGTGTCAGTTTCGTGGTGTGCTATCTTTCTCTAGTGATGCACCTATCTTGCGATAGTTATATATATGGTGCTTCTTAGTTGTAAACCCTCGTCAGGGCTTGAAAAGAAGAATAAAAGTATTTGTTATCAAGATTTATTCATTATTGGTTGGCTCTTGTACCATCATTTTCATACATTGTCATGTATCCTCTCCAGTTCATGTCAAGTATTGTCTTCTAGACATGCCAAATATCTCATGAAATCATCTATGTCCATATGTCACAAAATTGTCCATGAATCT
Source organism: Picea glauca (assembly GCA_000966675.3). Taxonomy (NCBI): domain Eukaryota; kingdom Viridiplantae; phylum Streptophyta; class Pinopsida; order Pinales; family Pinaceae; genus Picea; species Picea glauca. Next base: position 1,006,342 of record JZKD02S1799086.1, read on the forward strand.
TCTACTCAACTACACATGATGTTGACCCATATGTCACTTTACTATTCTGAATACTTCTCCAAATCTACTGCAACTCATCACCATATATTCTTGCTTCTCAAGATGAATCAAATATGTCCACCAATCTTTCATGAGACATTTTGTACCTCTTCCATCAAATCATTATGAATCTTCCTTCTACAAACAAACACTTCAGATTGCTCAGAAGATAGTTCTCTAATCGGCAATAGGTGCTACTTAGACTCCCCCTCTTCAACATTCATATTTACTGGGAGTCTCCAACCCAGATGGCTTAGAAAAGTGGATGACATCACTCTATTGTGGGGTCTTCATTTTGAACTTTGACATCTTCCTCTTTTCCTATAGATTCATCATGATCTTACACTACTGCAAATCTTGAGAGTATGATATCTAGGAGTTATTCATTCACATTTTATTTTTGATTATTCTTTCTTCTCCAAGCCTTATTTTATATGATATCAATGTTTTTCTTCATGGAAGATTTCATAATGCTTCTACAATCATGAGCTACATGTCCATAGTTGTGGCATTCGTAGCATTCAATATTGTAGTGGCCCACATAAAAATTACTTGCTTGAAAATTTCTTCCATAAGCTTTGCAATCTACAAATTTATGTCCAAAGTTATTACAAGTAAAACAATAACCAGAAAATAAACTTTGATACCTGGAATTAAATGATATTATTTGTGATGTAGTCGTTTTGAATTCATGACTTAGTTGATATTCTCTTATGTTGTTTCCTTCACAATGATTGAATCTTATTTGATTCCTGGAGGTAGAAGGTATTCTTGGGGATTCATTCCTCTTTGACTCTTTCTAATCATGATCCATTCCTTTTAGAATATCTGCATAACTCTTAGCCTTCTCTTCATTCTTCATTTCCACCAACCTATAACATTTTTCTTCAAATTTGTTTACTGGTTGTGTGGAGCTTTCTCTCTCTTCGCATTTTTGCTGGGATTGGTATTTGCATCTTCTTTGCACGAGGCCTCACCAATGTATTCGAGACCTATTTTATTGAATAGTGACATTTGACAGCTGATAATATCTTCTAGTACTTGAGAGCTCTTCAAGTTCTTGTTGTTCTTGTCAATTTCAACCCTTAATGAGATGATGTCTTCTTCAAACTTCTCACAATATTCTTCTTTCTTCATCATCGAGATGTTCATTACTTATTCCATTCTCTTTGCTTCTTCAAGTTGGGTTTTCAAGGAGATGATTTCTTCTTCAAGTGTTATTTCTTGTTGACTAAAATTTTCTTTAAGCTTTTTTGAGTCCTCAGATCTTTCCTTAACATGATTTTTCAAAATCTCTTCCCTCTTCTATGCTTCCTTTCTTTGTGATACTATTTCATCTTCCAAACACTCATTTATCTTCTTCTTTTCTTCCAACTATTTTTTGAGAGTTTCTTCAATCACTTTGGCTTCTTCCATTTGAACCTTTAGACTTATGATAATCTTATGGAATTCTTCAAAACCTTTATTTAGCTTGATCAATTCTTCCTTGAGGGAATTTTTTTCCTTCCTATCTTCTTTTATCTCACTTAAGGCATTGACTAGTTTTGCTTCAAGATATAATTCACCTTCTTCTTCTGAATTTGTATGATATGATGAACTTCTTTCTTCTAATTTTATATCAGTATCTTCTTCATCTTTATTAACATGATATGTCTCTATGGTTGTAAGAAGAGATTCCTTGTAGTAGATAGTATGTATCTTATTCCAAAGTTCTTTGGCTGATGAAAATTGTCCCTCTTTGACTTTTACTAGATCCGATAATCCGTCTAGGATGAAATCCATTGCTATTTTGTTGTTCCTTTTTAATTCCTTCTTATCTATAGTATTTGGATGTTTTTTTGAAGCAGTGTATCCTATAACAATTGATTTCCAAACATCAAATCCCTGTGTAAAAATGTTTTCATCCTTATATTCTAGAAGACATAGTTATAACCATCAAACAATGACATTTCATTATCCGTGCACTCCATGATATACATTCCAATGGTTAGACTATTTATGAAGGACCTTCTCTGATACCAATTGTAGGAATATTCACCAATACTGAGGGGGGGTGATGCAGATCCCCCCTTCTCTCCTAAGGGGTTGCGTGACCTCCCATTCAAGGATTGTTAATTATTCATGAGTTGGATCAGCTCCTCGGGAACTTGCTAGTCTCAAAATAAAAACACAAGCTCTATTATCACCCTCGGGTTTTTCACGGTCACGATCTGATCATTCCTAACCTGTTCGTCGATCGATAGTTCACAAAAATTGTGGGTTGGCAACGTACTCACCCTTTATCAGAAATCCCTGTCCCCACAATCAAAAAAGTGCTCACCCAATATCCTTTCAATTGTGGTCGTTGATCTCCTGTATTGACAAGATCAATGGTCCTGGAAAATTTTGGTCTACGAACTAGCGCATCAACTAATTTTTTCCTCCTCTCCTCACAATGCCTCCTCACCATCGATTCTTTTCTCACAGATCGACGATTCTAGTTCACTTCGAGACTTTGGTCTTTGGGGTTCTCAAAATCTCACACTCACTTATCCCAGAGATCTTTCACCAACGTTCATGATCTATCGATGCGTGTCTCCCGCAGATCAATGGCCACCAACCACTTCGGATATTTGAGCTTCAAGAGATTAAAACTCTCCTCTTTTGCTTTTCCCCAGAGTAATTCCACCCAAAATCGATGGTTTGTTGATGCATGGCCCTCATAGATTGATGGTTGTGGTTCACTTCTACTCTTCGTCTTTCAGAAATTTCAATTCTTAGTCTTTGCTTTCTCTAGGAGGGATTTCTCCCGAAGACAACGATCTGTCGACACGTGTCACTCTATATTAGACGACCATTATCCACTTTGGTTCTTCGGGCTTCGGGAGTTTCAAATTACCGCACACTCGTTCCACCCAGAGTGATTTCACCGAAGAAAAGAGATTCTCACCACGTGTCCTCCACAATGGACGGTTGCGATCTGCTTCGACCTTCGAGATTTTGTCAAACTCCATGTTTGGAATCCTTCGAAGTGAAATTTAACGAAATATCAGATCTATCGACATGTATTTCCAGGAAACCAATGGCCTATATCCACTTCATCTCTTCGACAATTTCGCTTTCTCCTTATCCACAAAACTTTCGAAGTACTTTCGGTCTGGAGTTATGGATCTTCCGACACTTGTCCGTCTGGACGATGGATGGTCCCTAACCTCTTAAGGAATTCGAAAAGTCCTCACTCTTGTGTGTACATAGATACTTAAAGCCCATGCACCTTGCCCAGATCGAACGACCCGGAATCGATGACTCGTGAAATCTTCATAACTTCATTTCCCTTGAATATTTCTCTTGCTATCTCTCGTGAGCTTTCTCCTTTGAAACCTTTGACTTCTTAAAGGATTACTTCGACACTTAGTTGATTTTTGGATCTGTGCACTCCCTTAAACATATTCTTACGCAAGACATAGCTTCTTGTAGGCGATTGTGCATGCCTTGCAACAATCCCTTTGCACTCCTTGCAAATGGAAATTTCACGCTATCTCTTATGAGCTTAGGAATCAGAACAAACTCTATCACTCCTTACAACAGATTCTCATGCAAGTCTTAAGTTCTTGCGGATGACTGTGCACGCCTTGCAGAAGTCACTTTGCACTCCTTACAAAGGGAATGTTTTGCGCTATCTCTTTTGAGCTTCTGAATCGAACCAAACTCTGTCAATGCACTCCTTGTAGACTGTATTGCTATAGTGGGAAAACCCCCCTATGGACTACACTAGGGTTCTAAAGTGCAAGCATAGCTAACCATCTAAAGTCTCCTACTTTTAACAACTATCCCAACAATACCCCACATTCATATATAAAGTACAAAGTATAGGGATCCGATAGTCCTACCTTAAACTCCACATCTGGTGTCGATCCCAATGCGTTCGGTCACTTCTCGACTGCAAATCTCCTCCTAAGGCTGACCTGCATTCAACAAAAGAAAAAAAAGAAACTACTAACATGTATTCTATATATGAATTGATGGGTTAGGTTTCATAATAAAATGTAAATCAAACATAAAGATAAAACACATCATATGGCGAGACGACAAAAGTACTTCTTTATATTAATCTCATAAAGTCACTTACAAAACGATATCAGTGACTGCTCCTCGGACCCGGTCCTGGGATTCTCTTCACCAAGATCCAACTGCTTCCATGTATCCTTCTTCTCTCACACTTCTCTCTAGAGAATGGGCATAGTCTTATGGATGAGGAAAAAGGGCAAGAATAGGGAATTCTAGCTCAAAACTCACAATGTGGCTGGAAATTCTTGGGGCAAAGGGGGATTAGGAAATGGGCAGAGTTTCACTGCTTTCATGGTTCTCTCTAGAATGGGACCTCAACACCTTATTTTATATGCCAAAAATATAGTTATTCAGTTGGGTGGCGGGCTACAAGCTATCAATTGGTTAGGAAACTACACAAAAGCCTGTATTCCCTTGCAACTTTTTATTTTTTGAAAATTTTGTGGGTATACACAGGTTGTAATGCTGCAGCTAGCGTACGTATGTAGGAAATAGTGATGCATATAGCGTACATACTCAGGCAATAGTGGTGCAGGGCACACACATCTTCAAAAATTTGGTTTTTAAGAAGAGCTATTCAGTGTTGGCTTGGCAAAAATAGTAAGTAAGATGGCCTGATGTTAGGTATGCATGTCTGGTGAAAATTAGGGTTATAATAGATGCCCCCTAATGTGTGAGGTTAGAATAACATTTGACGGCCGAAATAAATTACAAGTCTTTACCAACGTACAAAGCGAGTGAGCCTCGGACTAGAGTTTGGGAGGTGCCATCTGCAAAATAACAATTGTCTCACCGAGGCAGGCATACCCATGCTCGGGATGAAATAAATCATGGATGCCAATCAAATGCACTCCAGATCCATGTTATATAACTATATAAAGTGTATCCATGAATAGTACACAATGGATCTACATCTTAAAATCAAAAGATATACATGAATAATATGTATCTTCAAGAAGCTAATGAAGCCTGATGGTTGGAGATGAGGCCTTCAGAGCTCAAGAAACAAATTCAAGATATTCAAAACTCAGGCAGGAGTGTAATGTGAGTGTACATATTCACTACCCAGAGGTCTTCAACAGCTTGTCAGGGAACATACAAGAAGATCTCGGTGATCAGGCAGGAAACTTCATTGATTTTGAACAAAGACTTTGATTGGACTTTCGGGATGGTTGGGCATGAGGACAAGAGACAAGATGTAGAAGGGACAAATCAAGTTGGTTAAAAATTCACTTGGACAATAGCACGGTGAAATATGAGAATTAGGCAGCATGACATTGACATAAGTTCACGATGTAGGAGGCAACACAAACTCTCCATATGTTTGGAAGAATAACCAAATAGAGGAGGACACAACTCTATGTTACGAGAAAAAATTCCTAAGGTCATATTAAATCCCATAGCTTGACAAACAAATGGAAGGATGTGCTTTGTCCAAGGGTGACTCATTGTGCTTCCATAAAAAGAAAATACTTTTCCCTTCCTCTTTTTGTGGTATATTTGATTTTTTTGTCTTTTTCAATATTTTGAAATCTTGAAAAAGAATAAAAGAATGCTACGTTACAAAGGAGGAATGAGTGTTGCAAGTATACTAGTTCCAAGTGCAAGGAACACACTAATTCTCATAGCAAGGAGACATGTGCAAGAAAAGGACACTCAGGGAAAAATCCTCCATGGCTCAAGGTGTCAGATCACAGAGGCAAAGTTCTACAAGGCTTGTGTATAAGGCATGCTTCAAAGGTTCAGTTGAGAGTCACATGGAGTCGACATTAGGCCAAAGACACGGAGATGAAACTGTGATTAGAAAGAAATGATGAAACCCCCTTAAATGTATTTTTTACGACCCTAAAGAAGGTAAGATCGGTGGTTTTTCATTTATAGAGAGTCTGAAAAAGCATAAAAGAAGACTCCATTGGGGTACCTTTTTCGAATATAGTCTAGTCGGATAAAAAAAGGGATAAATTAGCACTGAAAACATGTCTATTCAAAACCATTTTAATGAGTGTGACATAGACAAGATCACTCAACAATGTTTTCAATTTTAAGGAGTCTAAAAAAAGCTTAACTATGGACTCGCTGACTTTTTCTAGATTTAGTCTCCTTAGCCCGAAAAAGTATAAAATCTACTAAAGAGAACTCTCTCGGTGAGATGAATCTCCCGAGTTGTACCTTTTTCCTCCTTAATATACAGGCCAAAAAAAGGGGTAAACTCATGCCAGCAGATGTTTTTTCTGAACCAATTAACAAGTGTGAAAGAACAAGGTCACTTGACGATATTTTCACTTTTAAGGAGTCTGAAAAGAGCTTAAATATGGACTCCGTGGGGATGTTCTTCTGGACCGGTTTAACGAGTGTGAAGAAACAAGCTCACTCGATGATCTTTTCAATTTTAGTGAGTCTGAAAAGAGCTTAACTATGGACTCCGTGGGGGTTCCTTTTTTGTAAATTTAGTCCCTCAGGCCCGAAAAAGGGTTAAAATTATACTTGAGAATACTCTTCTAGAGAACCAAAGTTCCTAGAGTATACCTTTGTTCGTACAATTGACCATCCAGACTGAAAAAGGGGTAAACTACCATCGGAAAGACATGCCTTCAAGTTTTAATTTGGTGAGCGTGAAGGAAAACACGATCGCTCGACAATATTTTCATGTTTAGAGAGTCTGAAAAGGGCTTAAAGAAGACTCTAGGGGGATACGACTCATGTATGATACTATTTCAGGTAGAGCCCACTACTAGGCTCAAACCAAGAGTCTCTTCGATAGTCAACTTGGAAATTCTCCCAAAAGGGAATAAAACACAAACCATGGTGTAATTCCTCCCACGGTATAGAAACCATAGTCATGGCTTCAAGGATAGCCTCATCTAAAGGCAATTCAAAATCTAAGAAATCACACAAGCGAGGGTCAATAGTCCCAAAGGCTGAAGTAAACTGACGATATTCCATATGACGATGGAGGCTCTAGCTAGAACTGGCAGAGTCTATAAACGAAGAATCATAAGCATGAGGGCTTGAGGATCTATAAACAACGAGATCAGACTTAGAAGGAGACTCAAGATCACTTGGACCAAGAGGGGGAATCAAGGGATCCCATTCCCCCATTGGATAAACCGATGGATCAATTGTTGAGACCAAGTCTCGAGAAGGAAAACATGATTGCACATGTTCCTGCTCAGAAGCAATTGAACACTGAGGATAATACGCCACATAATTAACCTTTGGTGGGGTAGATTCTAAACGAACATTAGGAACATATAAATGGGTAGCCTGAGCTAATTACGAATTAGGATGGTATTATCAAATTCCTGTTGGTCAATAGTGACAATGCTTTCATTATGAGGGAAATGCATCACCCGAAAGAGCGTAGACACCACAACATTCATAGCATATACATAATCACGCCCGAGAAGCATATTAAAATATAACGGGCCTTGCACCACTATAACATCAACAAGGATAGTATTCCCACCTAACGAGATAGGTAACTGAGAAAGAACCCCCAAACATTCACTAGGACGTCTATTGAAATCCAACAACTCATGTGAAGCAGACACAATCTCGAGAGATCCCAATACTTTCCAAACCGAGGAGGATAAAATACTTGCAGAGGCTCCTTCATCCACAATACATCGATAAATGTTTGTTGAATTAACTTCAACCCTTATTTGAAAATGTGCATAAGAAGGAAGGCGAGGCTCAACAAGGTCATTTCAATCAAAGGAAACCATCCTAGGGCTTGGAGGGGGTGTGCTTGGAATGAGTGGAATGCCCCCTTGTTCTGAAAGTACTGAACTAGAAATGATAAAAACATGGTCGGTAGACACATCACTCTCTAAGAGAGGAGTGGATCAACCGAAGATTGCATCGGTGTGACCTCCTTCTCAACCAATGGCTGCATAGGCTGTTAGACTACATGGTCTAAAGGCACCTCACCCCTCAAAAGAGGAGTGGGATCAACCAATGACTGCATCGGCATGACCACTTTCTCAACCAATGGATGAATAGGCTGCAAGACTACATGGTCTAAAGGCACCTCACCCCTCAAAAGAGGAGTGGTTAGATCAGCCAATGGTTGCATCGACATGACCACTTTCTCAACCAATGGCTGAATAGACTGTGATGAAACCTCAAAAGACTTAGAATCAGAAGAGCTTGTAGATAGGGACCACAATCTTTGTACCTCTAGAATGTCAAGGCACAAATGAGTAAGGTGTTCTCCCTTGCAAAGATTACAAGGGAACTTAGGCTTACATCCTATCTGTCTAGGTTTCTCAAAAGAATCAATGCCCCCAACATGATTATCACTGGCTGGTTTCACATCTCCAACATGACTTGTAGAGGTTGGTGATGGGACAATAACATGAATCGTAGAGGCTACAGACCTATTTCCAGTATGACTAGCAGTGACTAGACTTTTTCCCCCAACATGACTTGTAGAGGCTGGGTGCTTGCCCCCAACATGATTGGCAGATGCTGGGTGCTGGTCTTCAACATGACTTATAGAGGTTGATGACCTATCTCCAACATGACTCGTAGAGGTTGGTGATTTCTTCTTCCTATTCTTCCTCTTTCTACTTCGTTTAGACTTCCGGTTACTAGTAACTGTACTTTCACCAGAGGCGGGAGAAGGAGGAGGAGAATACTTTGTTGACGAAAGAACATCAACATGGTGATCATGACATAAAGTGCTTAACTGAGAAGCATCAAGACCATTCAGGACATTTGTAATGGTAGCCAACCAGACCGATAATCCCACATTCAACCCAAACATGTACAAAGTGGCCATCAAAGGGACAACAACGTTTCTGAAGAAAGGAAAAGCACAAGAATCCCCTTGAGAAGGGGTTCCTTGCTTGGTATCATCGAGAAATTTAGCCATGAATATCTTATGCACAAGTTCTCCCCTCTTAGGATCGTTCAAGTTTGTAAAGGTCTCACACACTAACTCCGACAAACTAGTGTTATCAAAACAATGCCTATAAAGAGGTGGCTCGACGTTTCTAAGTGGAAGATTGAAAAGTCCTCACAAATAGTAGAGTGGGAGGTCTACCACCCTAGGTCATAGACCCAAAGAAATGAATGACTAACTCACTATGGAAAACTAAGGAGCACAGAGCACACACTAAAATTTCCCAAAGGAAAATCAAGCAAACGACTAACTAGTAGAAAGAACAGTTACGCCAACCAACACTAGAGAAACTTACCGGTGCAAGTGCAACTTGAACATGGAAGCACCCTCCGGGTATAATTTTAAAAGTGTGACCCAACGTCTACCCTAGGTACCATGGTATACCCCTGCAATCACCTGTGTAAGTCCCTAAAATAAATGCAACTAGGTTGCCAGCTCGTGAACAATCACCAGGCGGGTACAGTTGATAGTCGGGTGGAACACAATGAGTAGGGTAACAAGCCATAAACTATCGAGGGTATCGAAAGCAAGTGGTCTGGAAGACAAATGAGGACCTCGAACAGATTCAAGATCCACGAAGCTCCGTGGAAAATGCGATCAACATAATCCCAAGACAAATCCTCTATATGTGTTCCCCACTATGCTTGGTCTGGCTTTGGAGGGGTTATCTCTGCTACCTTTCCGCACACAACCTCGTGTTTAGCCCTTGTGTTAGAGGGGGGTCCTGGATAAATTTCACGTTTACTGGACTTTAACACTCCCTAAATCAGACTCCAATGTTTGATTTATCGGCCTTGAAGAGTTTTCCTCTCCAACCTAATTCAAGGCTCTAACCCTAAACTAGTTGGTTGACCCTACAAACAAAAAAAGTCTATTTAATTTTAGATTAATCTTTCTTTTTAAAGATTGATTTACTCAAAAAGGGTGTGGTAGTGAAATTGATGTTGTTAAGACTCTTGTGAAAAAAGAAACTTATAAGAACACTAACAAAGAAGGATTATCTTTCTTATTTTTCTTTTGAAATGCTTTTAAGATGAGAAGAAAACACAACACTATGCTAATTTTTTTTTTCTTTTTCAAATAACAATGCAAAGCAAATGCCAAGAAAGAAAGAGATCTAACAAGCTAATTTTTTTGTATTTTCTTCCAATGAAAGAATAAATAACAAAATATTCTAAAATAAACTGATGAATACACGATTCATGCCCCCCCCGACCATGAGAGGGAATTTTTTTTCAAAATGCAACTCATTTTTCTTAAAAATTTCAAGCTAAAAATAAGTTAAAAAAGCTAGGAAACACAAGAAATCTTTTTTTTTTAAAAAGACAAGAAAATTGACATCAAACCCAGGCTTAAAGACTGTAACTATAGAGACCAGTACTAAATCAAGAAACCCCTGAGAATTCAGACTTCAATCATGGAAGAGGATGACTCCCTCTTGTTAAGAAAAAGGCTTCCTGACACTGGCACGCCACTGACACTTAAGAAGCCTGCGTATGTACGCGGTTTGTCCAAAGGTAGGGCACATATGTACGCGGGTAGACCCATTGCAGTCCACGTACACCTCTGTAAATTCTCAAAAAAGAAAACCAACAGTCAAAGGTAACAAGGCAGGGACTCGGGAGTACTGGTATGGCAGACCATAATCCCTTAAAGACTCAGTAACTTACAAATAACTCAAAGATGTAATTAAACCAATTAATACACCCAAAAAGATCCCCTAAAAACCCTAGAGGCTCCCTAGTACGGTCACCAATTCTGCTATAGTGGGAAAACCCCCCTACGGACTACACTAGGGTTCTAAAGTGCAGGCATATCTAACCATCTAAATTCCCCTACTTTTAACAACTATCCCGAAAATACCCCACATTCATATATAAAGTACAAAGTATAGGGATCTGGTAGTCCTACCTTAAACTTCGCATCTAGTGTCGATCCCAATGCATTCAGTCGCTTCTCATCTGAAAATCTCCTCCCGAGACTGACTTGCATTCACCAAAAGACAAACAAGAAACAATGAACATGTATTCTATATATGAACTGATGGGTTAGGTGTCATAATAAAATGTAAATCGAACATAAAGATAAAATACATCATATGGCGGGACGAAAAAAGTACTTCTTTATATTAATCTCATAAAGTCACTTACAAAATGAGATTGGCGACTGCTCCTCGAACCCGGTTCTAGGATCCTCTTCACCAAGCTCCAACTGCTTCAACGTATCCTTCTTCTCTCACACTTCTCTCTAGAGAATGGGCATAGGCTTATGGATGAAGAAAAAGGGTAAGAATAGGGAATTCTAGCTCAAAACTCACAATGTGGCTGCAAATTCTTAGGGCAAGGGGGGATTAGGAAATGGGCAGAGTTTCACTGCTTTCATGCTTCTCCCTAGAATGGGACCCCAACACCTTCTTTTATATGCCAAAAATATAGTTATTCGGTTGGGTGATGGGCTATGGGCGGTCAATTGGTTAGGAAACTACCCAAAAGCCCATATTCCCTTGCAACTTTTTATTTTTTGCAACTTTTGTGGGTATACGTGGGATGTAATGGTGCAGCTCGTGTACATACATGCGTAGTAGTGAAGAATACAGCATACATTCACCAGAATTAGTGGTGCAGGGCGCATACATCTTCAAAAATTGTTTTTTAAGAAGATTTATTCAGTATTTGCTTGGAAAAAATAGTAAGTAAGATGGCCTACTGTTAGGTATGCATGTCTAGTGCAAATTAGGGTTATAAAATGTATGCACACCTTGCATGGAATCAACGAAGAGAAAAATTAAAACTTATCTAAACACTTCTCAATTTCATATACTCAACAACATAACTCGTTCATTCATGAAAACAAAATAACTTGGAATTGTAAACAATAGCAACACCATGCATTGGATCAATTTTCCTCTGTTATATTGATTCGAAAGTAAATGGCTACAACTATGATAAAAAACAACAACTAAAAACTCAGAAACAACTAAATCACAACAATCTCCTACTAAATTGCAACAACCTCATTCAGGCACACAACACTTCTATTTATCTCAGAGGTTCTTAGGGTTCCCTCCGACTACTCGTCTTCTAAAAAAAAAACCTATCTGCTACCTAAGTTCCATTACATTCAAGACTAGGAGTGAAACTCCCAGATCACTTGTGATCATTCATCTCCCAAGCATTTGATATTATTCATTTTTCGATCATTTCAAAAATATTTGCAGGAAACTCCAGCGATTAAGATTACAAAATGATTCAAAGGTGCGCTAAGGCACTGAGTTGGCTCTCCACATGTGCTTACTGACGATGCTCCTGCATCATAATCCCTTGGAAAAAAAAATCATGGAATCCCGTCCATGACCTTCTGCACTGACATTCCATGCTTCTTGATATCAACTTCATTTTCCCAACTAGCATCTTCTATTGGGTGTCCCTTCCACTTGACCAAATATTCAAAATAGGCCTTCCTCCTGGTCTTCTTTCCAATCCTATGATCAATGATCTTCTCCATCTGTGGTTTTTCTGCTACATGCATCTTCTTCTCCCACTGAATCTTCTTCTGATCTTCTGATCTCTCTGTGTCATCTTCCCTGTAAGGATATAGGTTTGATATTTTGAATATGAGTGATATTCTCACATCATCTGACAACTCAATCTCATAGTCATTTGCATCAAACTTCCTTAAGATTTTACATGGTCCTATCTTCTTTATATTCAAATTATTGTATGTTCCCCTTGGGAACCTTTCTTTCCTGATATGTGCCAGAACCTAATATATTACTTTGAATTGAAGCTCTCTGCGATGTTGATCAACTATGTGCTTGTACTCTTGGTTAGAGTTCCACAACTTCTCTTTGATCTGGCTATGGAGATTTTGTATTTCTACATCAAAATATTTTGCTGAAACACTTTTGATCTCACTCTGTTCCAAGTCTCTAAAATCATATACTCCTCTTGGATGCATTCCATATAGTATTTGGAATGGGCTCTTTCCACTGCTCCTGTTTGGTGAGTCATTATATGCAAATTCTGCTTGTGGAAGAATCTGATCCCACTGACTATGATGCTTAGTGACTAGACTCCTTAATACATTTCCCAAACTTATGTTCACCACCTCAGTTTGTCAATCTTTATGAGGGTGATAAGATGAGATGAAGGAAAAATCTATCCCCAACTTCTTCCACAGTGTTCTCCAGAAATGACCAACGAATTTGGTATCTCTATCTGAGACAATACTTTTGGGTAATCCATGAAGTCGAACAACTTCCTTGAAAAATAAATTTGCAACATGTGTTGCATCACTTGTCTTATGGAATCAAATCCTCTTTGTGTTCTTGGAAGTCCCAACACAAATTCCATGCTTATTTCATCCCAAGGCCTCTTTGGTATTGGCAATGGTTGATGCAATCCAATATTCTATATTTTACCTTTTGCATGTTGGAAGATCCTACATCTGTTCACAAAATTTATCACTTATGTTCTCATATGTGGCCAATAGTATGAACTGCTCAACCATGCAAATGTTTTATCATGGCCTAAATGTCCAAAATCCTCCACTATGTTTTTCCTTCAAAAGGTTATCCCTCATTGAGCATTTTGGTATGAACAAATGATTTCCCTTGAACATTAGTCCCTCTTGAACCATATAATCTGTCCATTAGCTCCTGTCTCTCAACACAATATTTTCACATGCTTCGTATGCTTCCTTGAAGTCTGGATCATCATTGTACATTTCCTTAAGGTGTTCAAACCCCAAGGCCTTCACCTGAAACTCCTTCAGAATCAAACATCTCCTGCTTAATGCATCAACAACTTTGTTGGCATTTCCATAAATATGTTTTATGACAAAAGTAAAATTTTGCATAAACTCAATCCACTTTGAATGTCTTTGGTTCAATTTTTCATGTCTGGTTATGAATTGTAAATCCTGGTTATCGCTATACAAGACAAATTCCTTTGGAACTAGGAAGTGCCTCCATTTCTTTAAGGCTTGAATTATGGCATAAAATTATTTATCATATGAGGAGTACTTTCTCTTAGTCTCATTCAACTTCTTACTGAAATATGCAACTGGTTTATTATCTTGGATCAAGACTACTCCAATTGCAACTCCACTTGCATCACATCTCACTTGAAATGTCTTCCCGAAATTTGGCAAGACCAAAATTGGTCATTATGTTATCTTCTCCTTCAATATATTGAAGCTCCTCTCGGACTCCTCTGTCCATTTAAAAGACGTGTGCCTCTTCTTCACTCTATCCATCATAGGTGCACAAATTCCACTAAAATTTCTGATGAACTTCCTATAGAGACTTGCTAATCCATGGAAGCTTCTCACTTCAAACATACTCCTTGGTGATGGCCATTCTTTGATTTCTTTCACCTTCTCTGGATCCATCTTCAATTCATTTGAAGAGATCACCTTCTCTAGATCCATCTTCAATTCATCAATCTTATAAAAGTACTTGGGGAATTTGTTAAGCCAAATGGAATAACAAGCCATTCATACAACCCTTCATTTGTCTTAAAGGTTGTTTTCCACTCATCACCATATCTCATCCTTATCTGGTGATATCCACTTTTCAAATCTATTTTAGAAAAGAAATTTGCTCCACTTAAACAATCCATTAAGTCATCCATTCTTGGCAAAGGAAATCTATACCTGATGGTGATCTTGTTACTGGCTTTTGAGTCTATACACATTCTCCATCCTCCATCCTTCTTTGGACTCAACACAGTTGGTACTGCACATGGACTCAATCTTTCTCAGACCAAAACCTTGTCTACCAAATCTTCGACTTGGTTCTTTACCTCCTCATTCTCTTGAGGTGTCAATTTGTACACTACTTTGTTTGGCAGAATTTATCTTGGTATCAATTCAATATGATGGTTGATACTCTAATGGGTGGAAATGAGTTAGGCAACTCATCCACTACTATGTCAGCAAAATTCTCCAATAGGTCCTGAACTTCTTCAGGAAAATCATCCATCGAAGTACTTATAAGGACAACTTTGGGTTTCCTCACCACAACAAACTACATCTCCTGTCCCCTCTTGAATTCACTCAGGAGTTCCTTCCCACTCATGAGAAGTATGCTTGCGTTGGCTTCTTCTTTTAATTTCTTCTCCTCTATTGGAAACAACATGTGTGTCCTACCATTCTTCTCCAAAGTGTATGTATTTTTTCTCCCATCATGAATGACATTTCTGTCAAACTTCCATGGTATTCCCAACAAAAAATGACATACATCCATGGGAATTACATCACACATAATTTCATCTCTATATCCATTTATTTTAAATTCAACAAGGCATTGTTTAGTTACCATTACCTGGTGTCCTTTTTGAAACCATGAGACTTTATATGGATTTAGATGTGCAGTTGTATCCAGCTCCAATTTCTCCACCATCTTTGTGGATACTAATTTATCAGTGCTCCCACTATCAATTATTACCTTTCTACTCTGTCTTTAGTCTTGCAAGTTGTCCTGAACAAACTGTTCCTCTACACTAGTTTTTCAACTTATGGTTTTGGTTTTGAGAGAACCTTTCTCAACATCAGAGATGTTCCATCCTCTGCACCTTCTGCTTCAACATTCCTTTTCTGCACTTCCGAAATGTGAGCTTCACCTCCTCCTTATTTATTTTTCTCAGGACATTCCCAAGACATGTGTCCTATCTTTCCACGGGAATAACACCTTACTTGTCCTCCTCCGCTTCTTCCTCTTCCTCTAGAAGAACTTCTTCCACCACCTTGTCTTCCTTGGGAACTTCCTCCTCTTTTTGAGTGACTGTGTGGTTGCTCAGTCCCATATTTGGATTTTTGTGTCTTATCATGGGAAATCCCCTTGCCTTTGCTTGGGCTTCTACCTCTGTTTTGTTGACTCTGTTTCCTGGCCAACTTCTCCTCTGCCTTTAGAGAAATCTGATAAGCATCCACTACTGTCCTTACTGACATCATGTTGATCTCATCCTGGATTTCATACCTCGGGACATTTATGTACCTGGAAAAATTTTCCTCATCCTTCTCTCGTTGTCCAGTCCTGATATTCAGTTTGTAGAACTACTCCGTGTACTCTTTTACTGTCATACCCTTCTGCCTCAGGTTATGCAACTTCTTGAATAGATTTATCTGATAATCTTTGGGAATGAATTTAGCCTTCATATTGGCTACCATTCTATCCCAATTCTTTATCTTTTGTTTTCCTTTGCTTATCCTCTCAGCCTACAGTTCATCCCACCACAATGTTGCATGTCCTTTTAGCCTGGTGAAAACATGTCTCACCTTCTTCTTCTCATCGACATATTCATAATAGAAATATTTGTTCATGGATATTATCCAATCCAACAATTATTCAACATCCAAGTTTCCTTCATACATTGGGATGTCTACCTTGGCTCTAGCTCCCAATCTAACAACCACTCTCAGTAAGCATTCCTCGGAAACATTTTCTCTTACATATTCTTCGACTTCTACTTCTTCACTCTCTGCATCACTGATGTCCCCAACATATGGTTCCCTCCTTTATGCTGCCTCCATTGCCTCTAATATTGAACGAAGATATATAATTTCTCTTTCTACAACACGATTGGATAAAGGTGGCTCCACACATCTCCATGGTGGTATTGTGCTGACTGTCTCGCACACATAGAGTACACCTTTGAGCTCATTTTCTCTACCTGAAAACAGTTTTAGGCTCTGATACCACTTGATGCAGATCCCCTTCTCTCCTAAGGGGCTGCACGACCTCCCGGTTAAGGATCGTTAATTATTTCTGAGCTGGATCAACTCCTTGGGACCTTGCTAGTCTCAAACTCAAAACACAGGCCCTATTATCACCCTCAGGTTTTTCATGGTCACAATATGATCATTCCTGACCTGTCCATCGATCAACAATTCATAGAAATTGCAGGATGCCAACGTACTCACCCTTTATCAGAGAGACCTATCCCCAAAATCGACAAAGTGCTCACCCAACCTTCTGTCAATCGTGGTCGTTAATCTCCTGCCTTGACAAGATCAACGGTCCTAGAAAATTGCAGGCTGTGAACTAGCGCATTCGCTGATTTTTTCCTCCTCTCCCCATAATGGCTCCTCACCATCGATTCTCTACTCACAGATCGATGGTCCTAGTTCACTTTGGGAATTTAGCCTTTGGGGTTCTCAACCTCTCACATTCACTTCTTCCGAAGATATTTCACCGACATTCACGATCTATCGATGTGTGTCTCTTGCAGATCGACGACCACCAACCACTTCGGCTATTTAGGATTCGGTAGATTCAAACTCTTCTCTTTCACTTTCCCCCGAGGTAATTCCACTCAAAATCGATGATCTGTTGATGTGTGTCCCTCACAGATCGATGAATACAGTTCATTTCTTCTCTTCAGCCTTTGGGAGTTTCAATTATCAGTCTTCACTTTCTCCTAGAGGGATTTCACCCAAAGACAAGGATCTGTTGATGGATGTCCCTCTGGATTCGACAACCACTATCCACTTCGGCTCTTCGGGCTTCAGGAGTTTCAAACTCATGTTCATTCGTTCCTCCCATAGTGATTTCAACTGAAGACAACTAATTTTCGCCACGTTTCCTCCACAACGGATGATTGCGATCTGCTTTGACCTTTGGGATTTTGTCAAACTCTGCATTTTCAATCCTCCAAAGTAAAATTTACTGAAATATCAGATCTATCGACACGTATTTCCGGGAAACCAATGGCCTGGATCTACTTCGACCTTTGGCTCTTTGGCGATTTCACTTTCTCCTTATCCACAAAAATTCCTAGGTACTTTCGCTCCAGAGTTATGGATCTTCTGCCACTTGTCCCTATGGATGATGGACGGTCCCTAGCCTCTTCAGGACTTTGGCAAGTCCTCAGTCCTATGCGTACAGAAAGACTTAAATCCCATGCACCTTTCCCAGATCCAATGACCCAAAATGATCCCGCTTCCTCTTGAATGGATCTTAGTCGATGACTAGTGAAATATTCATAACTTCGTTTCCCTTGAATATTTCTCCCACTATCTCTCATGAGATTTCTCCTTCGAAGCCTATGGCTTCTTAGAGGATTATTGTGACACTTAGTCAAGTTTCAGATCTGTGCACTCCTTGCAACAGATTCTTACACAAGACTTAGCTTCTTGTGGGCTATTGTGCACACCTTGCAACAGTCCCTTTGCACTCCTTTCAAATTGAAAGTTCACGCTATCTCTTTAGAGCTTAGGAATCGAAACAAACTCTGTCACTCCTTACAACAGATTCTCACGCAAGACTTAAGTTCTTGCGGATGACTGTGCACACCTTGCAACAGTCACTATGCACTCCTTTCAAAGGGAAAGTTTTGCATTATCTCTTCTGTGCTTATGAATCGAACCAAACTTTGTCAACGCACTCCTTGCGGGCTATATGCACACCTTGCATGGACTCAACGAAGATAATAATTGGAACTTATCTAAATACTTGTCAATTTCATATACTCAACAACATAACTCGTTCATTCATGAAAAAAAAATAACAGGGAATTGTAAACAGTAGCAACAGCATGCATAGGATCAATTTTCCTTTGTTATATTCATTCAAAAGTAAATGGATACAACTATGATAAAAACCAACAACTAAAAATGCAACAACAACTAAATCACAACAATCTCCTACTAACTTGAAGCAGCCTCATTCGAGCATACAACAATTCTATTTATCTCATAGGTTCTTAGGGTTCCCTCCGACTACTTGTATTCTAAAAAAAACCTAACTGCTACCTAAGTTCCATTACATTCAAGACTAGGAGTGAAACTCCAAGATCACTTGTGATCATTCAACTCCCAAGCATTTGATCTTCTTCAGTTTTTGATCATTTCAAAAAGATTTGCAGGAAACACTAGCGGTTAAGATTCTGAAATGATTCAAAGGTGCGTTAAGGTGCTGAGTTAGTTCTCCATGCTTGCTTGATGATGATGCTCCTACATCAGGGGGGTGAATAAATATTGATCACTTTTTACCAATTTTAATCAGAACATGTAATCTTCAACTTATCAATCAATTTATCACTTATGATTGCATTGAATATGTCATTAACAATTCCATTCAACAATGCTTAACATATAACCACAAATACACAGTAAACCCAAATTTTATGTGGAAACCCAAATGGGAGAAAACAACAGAATGATTTCTTATATATCAAAATATAACATTCATAGGAAGCACAAAATTCCAAATTCTCCGGCACCAAATGGAAGGAGGCTCCAACCCCCTATTTATAGGGTCCAACTTGAAGGAATTTGCAACTCCTTGAATTCTCCAGCTCCAACTGGAAGGAGGCTCCAACTCACTAATTTATAGGCTCCAACTTGAAGGAATATCCAATTCCATGTATTCTCTAGCTCCAACTAGAAGGAGGCTCCAACCCCCTAGTTTATAGACACCAACCTGAAGGAGTCTTCAATGTCCTTCCCTTCACCACCCTGCCACCCTGAAATATAAATGGAGACTCAACGTATCACTGAAACTGTCATTGATAATAAACCTTTCATTGATAATCAACCTGTCACTGTCACTATCACTAATACTAATACATCATCATCATTAATCCAGACTCAACCTGTCACTGTAACTGTCACTGATACTGAAACACCACCATCATCAAGATAGACCCAACTTGTCACTGTAACTGTCATTGATACTAGACACATCATCATCGATCCAGACTCAAACTGTCACTATAACTGTCACTGATACTGAAACCTCATCATCACCAAAAATAGATCCACTCACATAAATCATATGACAAGATCACCAATAACATCTTTCAAAACATATACCCGACATCCCAAAGATATGCATCAAATCACGTGCCAATATATATGATCCATAAAATACATGAACCATGTACCAAATGTATTCCTCAAGCATGTGTCAACATCAAGATGTGCATACAACTGTATACCTTATACATGTTCCAAATATATGCTTCAAATATGTGTCAACATCAAGATGTGCATACAACCATATACCTTATACATGTTCCAAATATATGCCTCAAACATGTACCAAAACATCCAAGATATACCTAAAAAAAATCCCAACGCATGCCTCAAACCATGCCCTAGAGTGTCCAAGATATCCCTCAACCATGTGCAAAATATATGTGCCAAAACATCACTTGTTAAGTTATCTCAAACACCTGGTTGGGACTAGTTTTTGGATTAGTCACAAACCCTAACTTTCAATAAGTATACATATGTACTTGTAATGAATAAAGGTATAGAACTTGTACCCAATATTCTCCAATATATTCTCCAAAATTCCTCCAAGTTTCACTCCTTTAATTGTCCCTGAAAAGGTGTTATAGGAAAATGGCAGACCTTGCTGAATTTTGTCCTATCCTGGAGAGTGAACTTGTACAACATTCTACATGCTCGATATTTGATATCAGATTCGAAAAATAGCACACAATATACATAATGTTGTACTATTTCCAATGCAAATTGTCTCACATAATTTGGATCCTCTATGATGAAGTTACAATTATTTTACCTGTAACATTGAGACTAGTTACAAGACTAGTTAACAACCCTATCTTCCAAAGAGTATATCTCCAAAATGACAATGACCCAATAGATGAAATGTTTACCACAAGTACCTTGTTGTGTCTTATCAAATTCCTCCATGTTTCTCTATCTTAATTATTCTATAAAACAATTTATAGCAAAAATGGTATGATGACCTTTAAATAACATACCTTAGAACATATCATCACAAGACTTCATCTTCCCTTGGAATTTTCCCCTTATCCACTTCATATTACCTCTGAAATTCACCTCAAATCTCCTTGGTTACCTTAGATAAAAATTACTTGATTTGATGTCACAAATAAACTCCTAGGTGCCTTATTTATACTAGATCTGACACCCTCTTTTTAGGGCCAACTTGACCCAAATTCAATTCAATTTATTTTTTAATAATTATTCCATTGGGGTCGAATTTACCAACAATATCCTTAGAATTTGTTTTAATCTTCATTGCAATGGGTCTGATTTGTAAATTATTGTTTGCAACACATTTTAGTGGTTGACTTGTAACTTTTTTTCCTCACATCTGAGGCTTCTTCATTTGCTTTCGGGGCTTCATCTTTAAGAAGGAAAATATACTCAACTGTGAGGAACCACGTGATGTACCACTTACCATTGGAAATGGCATGATGAGGAATATCAATCTATGTATGTGTTAGATGCATTTTCAATGTCCTTCATGGTCTTCTTCTTCAATAAACTTTGGCCTCCATGACCACATCGTCAAGGCTTCTTAACTACTTAATCACTTGGCCATATTTCTCAGGATTCTTGTAGACTTATTCAAATCATCTTCCCATGAGGGCCATGATTAGAGATACACCATAAGGGGACCAATTTTGAGACTTATTCAAATACACCCATTACTTGGACTTCTTCTAGAGTTGACATCAATGACAACTAACTTTCCAACAAAGACAAGATCACAAGTTTCAAGAACATGAGTCATCAAAGAAACATTGGATTGTTGCATCTAACTATGATTATGTTGACCTGAAGAGAAATCACAAACATCAGGACCAACAAATTCAATTTTTTTAGCAACCCATATAGGTAGATAGGAAAAAGGTGAAGTGATATCCACTACAGAAGGTTGATTATAAGAAGGAACAGTTTCAGTCAAAGGAGACAGAGTAACAATCAAAATAGAGATCGATGGTCTGGTCAACTTGGGAATAGAGGTCAACGACCTAGTTTAAATAGGAATAGAGTTCAACTTCCTAGTCGAAATGATGAAAAAAGGAACATGTGGACCACTAAATGAAACGACATCAAAAGGACCATATTGTAAGAAACTAGAGGAAACATTCAACAACTTAATTACTGGAGACTTCTCAATAAAGAACACATTTTTTCTGATAATGATTTTTCGTTTGACAGGGTCAAATAGTCGAAATGGTTTAGATTCTTTGGAGTATCCCATCATGATGCAAATATGACTATTTTCATCCAATTTCTTCCTCCAATGATTCAGAATATGAGCCCAGGAAACATATCCAAAGACTCTGAGGTGACCAAATGAGGGCTTCTTGTTGCACCATCTCTAGAACAGAGTCACAAAACTGAAATCTATAATCAGAATACAATTCATGATATAGTTGGCACAGTAAACAACTTCATCCCAAAAATAAGTTGGCAGATCTTTGGCCTACAAAAGACAGTGAGCGATTTTGACCAATGTATGATTCTTTCTTTCTGCTACACCATTATGTTGAGGAATATGAGGGACATACCTTTTCCAGGTAATACCATATCAAGCAAGGTATTATTCAAATGGATGATTCACATACTCGCCACCATGATCAGATATCAAACACTTGAGAGGTTGATTGCATTGCTTTTTAGCCAATGCCCTAAACTCCTTGAATTTTTCAAAGACGTGACTCTTATTTTTCAATAAATAAACCCAAGTAAATCTAGAGATATCATGGATAAAAGTGAAAAGGTACTTTGAACTTGCTAAGGAGGGATGATTAATGCAAAAAGGATAATTTTGAATAAGCTCCAATAGATTCTATGCTTGCCACACTTTTCCAGATTCAAAAGGTGTATGATGATGCTTTCCCAACACACATCCTTGATAAACACCACTAGGTGGAAGACCTTTGGGAAGAATAGAAAACATATTATGCATGGGGATCAACTTCAAACTTAAAAAATTTAGGTGTCCAAGTCATTTGTGCCAAATTATGATTTGGTCATCAGTGTGAGAAACAAGAGTAGTCGGTCCAGGATTAGGTCAAGGGAGATCACAAAAATTGTATAGTCCATCCTTTGAGTCAAAAAAAAATTCAACGACAATTGACCTATCATTATTCAAATACTTAAAAAAGAACATATATGTCAAAACTCAACAATCTTAACTATCTGTGTCAATTGAGAAATCGAAAAAAAAAATTACACTAAGATTGGGCAAATGATAGATGCTGACGATTTTATCATGTTGACAAGGAAAATCAACATGACAAACAATGTCGAGAGAAAAATCATCACTTGCATAGATATTTCACTCAACAACTTTATCCAGGAAAGAGAACATAGAAGCATGTTTGGCCATATGATGAGTGCACCCAGAATCAACTACCCACACATTCTACGAGCTATGAGTAAGCAACACCTCAGACGTTCCAAATTGGAAGGTAAAATTTTTGGTCAATCGACACACAACTGGCACATCTCCTTCAAGCCACTTAACCTTCTCTTCTAAGTCATCCCTCTTCTTCTAGAAAATTTTCTCCACATGTCCAATATTTCCATAGTACATACATGTTTTCGTCTTTCGATTCTCTCGGGTGGACTTCAACTCATTGTTAGGATATTTAGAAACTTAGGAGTTAGTTAAGATCAACTTGGTCTAATGTGTTGTTAGGTAAAAGTGTGTTTCATTGTTATGAATTAGTATGCATTTGTATTTAGAAAATCTGACGGTCACAATATGTTCCCGACATAGAGTGATCTGATGGTTCATATTCTCCTCAATCTTAACGACTACATTTATCTATGTATTAAAACCCGATTGGTCCAAGATATTTATTAAAAGAGCATGGAGGATCATTTGCCGATGATTGATTATGAGAAAATATCTTGTAAATCTCTCTGTAAATTTTTATTTTACATTAATAAATTTCTCCAAGTGGCCACGTTGGTTGGGGTTGTGGATGTTTCCCCGTAATAGTTTTAACATGTGAACAATTCGATTTGTTGATCTTTGATTTGGTTGTGTGAGTGATTACCGAATGTTTTCATCCTCTGTTGGAATACCTATGTTGTCAAACATGGTATTAGAGTGATTTGAAGAACCTCTCCTATTGTAGATCGAGATCATGAAGCTTTGTTGCCTCATATCTGGTTTCTACCATTTACACACATTTTTGGGCTAAGAGGACTATTCCATTACATCCAGAGCGTTTGTTTAAGTCAATAATCCTTTTCTTTTCACTCGAAAAGGTTTCCATTTTCCCAAGATACAACCATTTCAGTCAGATTTGGAAGTATAAAGCCCGAGTACGCCCTTTTAAATTTTTGTAGAGATAATATTTCGGTTTTCTATTTTTTATTTTTGGGTTGCTACTCTTTTTGATCCGTGTATGCTCTTTTCCCCACACCTTGTGCGATCTCGGAAAATTAGAAACAGTTCAGAAATATTTTTCTGGTCTACGTATGCTATTTTTCGTGCACTTTGTGCAATCTCTGTAAATCAGAAATAGAGGGAAAAATTGCATTTTCTGGGTAATCTAACTGAGATCTAACCCTTATTTCCATTGAGAAGCACAATTTTTTTCTTGTGTGAACATATTTTTTATGAGCACACTATCCAAGGTCACTTCCACAACAATAAAAACAAGGGATGATGAACACGTTCAATAACCACTCACACAACCAGATCAAATATCAACACACCGATGTTTTCACATGGTAATACCCCTATGGGGAAACATCCATGGCCCCAGCCAACATGGCCACTTGGAGCAATTTATTAATGCAAAAGAAAAATTTATAGAGATATTTACAAGAGAGTTTCTCACAATCGATCATCGACAAATGACTCTCCATGCTCTTTAAATAGAGATCATGGACCAATCGTGTGTTAATCCATAGATCAATGTAGTTGTTGAGATCGAGGAGAATATGAACCATCGAATATCTCTATGTTGGGAACATATCATGACCATCAAATTTGCTAACTACAAATGCATACTAATGCATAATAAAGAAATAGACTAAGAAACACACTTTTACCTAATGACACATTAGACCAAGTTGATCTCAAATAACTCCTAAGTGTCTAAATATCCTAACATTCCCCCCTTAAGAAAAACTTGGTATAGGATTGAAGGATTTACAAAGGAGACACAATAGGAGAAGGAAGGAGGAATTAGAGCTTACCCTATAGATCAAGTTATTAAAGTGCTCTTTTTCCCTATAGATGATCAAGTTGCATACATTTTCACAAAGTCTCTTACAAAAGCAAAGTTTTCCAAAATTCGATCTATGTTAGGAGTTCAGGAAGTTGCCATTAAAGGGGGATAGACTCTAATGCCTCCTTCCTTCTCCTATTTTGTCACCTTTGTAAATCCTTCAATCCTATACCAAGTTGTTCTTAAGGGGGGATGTTAGGATATTTAGACACTTAGGTGTTAGTTAAGATCAACTTGGTCTAATGTGTCGTTAGGTAAAAGTGTGTTTCTTTATTATGAATTAGTATGCATTTTTATTTAGGAAAACCAATGGTCACGATATGTTCCCGACATAGAGTGATCTGACAATTCATATTATCCTTGATCTTAACGACTACATTGATTCATTGCTTAACACTCGATTGGTCCATGATCTCTATTTAAAGAGCATGGAGGGTCATTTACCTATGATCGATTATGAGAAACTCTCTTGTAAATCTCTCTGTAAATTTTTCTTTTTCATTAATAAATTTCTCCAAGTGGCCACGTTGGTTGGGGTCGTGGATTTTTTCCCATAGGTGTTTTACCATGTGAAAACATCAATGTGTTGATGT
Organism: Picea glauca; assembly: GCA_000966675.3. Classification (NCBI taxonomy): domain Eukaryota; kingdom Viridiplantae; phylum Streptophyta; class Pinopsida; order Pinales; family Pinaceae; genus Picea; species Picea glauca. Next base: position 1,031,910 of record JZKD02S1799086.1, read on the forward strand.
TTGATTTGGTTGTGTAAGTAGTTACTGAAGGTGTTCATCCTCTGTTGGAATACTTATGTTGTCTAACACTCATCAATATTCACATTAATTTTTCGCTCAAGACATTATTGTTTGCACACAGGAGCATCGAAACATCCTCTTTCCTTATAATTCATCTTGCCTTTTCCCTTGAGAAAGTGAGCTTGATTTTTACCAACAATATTCCCTTCATCAAACAACCGATGTTGATCATTAATCAGTAAGCCACAAAAAGTATCAAAAGTATAATCCTTACCAGGTTCTTTGTGTTCTTGCCAATTTTTCTGGAACATGGAACATAACACGTCGAACGGTGTTCTCAGATTCATTAGGACCCACTCGATGAGTTGTCCATATTTCTTCTGAAAATTCTTCTCACATTCACCCAATTTCAACTGCAAATTTTTAACATGTGCTAAATAGTCCCCAATTCATTTAAATGAATGCAGATCAAGAGAGCTCAACTCTTTCTCTCGCTACATGACTTGACTCACATCGAATTTGTTGAACAAAGACTATTTCTTTTTCCAGACTTCATGAGGGTAGTCTATCCCGCTTGTATAAAAGTGAATCTGTTAAGCCCTAGAAAAAGCTCCATGTTATGTATAAAATCCCTTATCAAGCCCTACATACTGAATTATTACATTTCTAGTGTTATATGTGTGGGTCGACTAGAACCCTTCAATGCACCCTTTCATCATAATTGTACCCTTTGTCTCCTATCTATCTATCTATCTATCTATCTATCTATCTATCTATCTATCTATCTATCTATCTATCTA
>JZKD02S1799086.1:1033622-1056806 GCA_000966675.3 Picea glauca
TAACTTTTAACTTCTTGACTTTTCCCCCCCTTCAGTGTGAGACTATGACCTAGTGGGGGTGCCCAGGCCACTGAGTCTCCTCATTACCTCTCTAAGAGGTGGGGGACATTACAAAGCACCAAATTCCTTTGTTTTCCAGTTCCAACTAGAAGGAGGCTCCAACCCCCTTGTTTCTTAGGTTACAACCTGAAGGAAGCTCCAACTCCCCTATTCTCTATCTACAACCAGAAGGAGGCTACAACCCCCTATGTTCTCTGGCTACAACATGAAGGTGGCTACAATCACCTGTCCTTTCCCCATCCAACCGCCCTAAAGTAGAAGTAGAATGATGGAACCACTATCACACTATCACTATGAGATATACTGCTGTAAACCTGTACCGATAAACCTGAACCATGCATCAACCTGTACCATAAACAAGTGCATCAACCATGCAACAACTTGTACCAAACAACCTGTAATCAACCTGTACCATAAACAAGTGCATCCAACCATGTATCAAGTATGTACCAATCATGTGTCAACTACTCATCAACTATGACTAATCAATATGTACCAACATCATCAACTATACACCTCATGTTTGTTCTGGTGAACAGATTCTTCTTCTAGTCTCAACTCCTGTGTCTCTGTTTCTAATAATCTAATTTGAAGGATGATTCTTCTGTACTCGTCTGCTAGGTGTATTTGGAGGCACTTGTTGAACTTTTTCTTCTTCTTCTGTCAGATTCTCTTCATCTTCCTCTTCTACTTCCTTTTCATCTTCTTCTTGTTCTTCGAAAAGTTGTTCCATTGATTCATTTTCTTCTTCCTTTGATTCTGGTCTTCTTGTTTCATCAATTGTTACGTTGATTATTTCTACAACTTTGTTCAATATTAGATTGTAACACTTGTATGATTTCCTTGTACTTGAGTAACCAACAAGTACTCCTTTGTCCACACGAGAGTCAAACTTTCTCATTTTTCCATCTTCTCTTTTGATGTAGCATTTGCTTCCAAAAACTCTGAAGTGCTTCACATTTGCTGGTCTTCCTTTCCATAGCTCGTAGGGATTTTTGTTAGTATTGTTTATGAGAATTGTGTTGTTTCAAATGTGAAATGTTGTATGCACTGCCTGTGTCCAAAATATATCTATCAATTTGGAATACATTAGCATTGTTCGAGCCATTTCCTGTACTGTCATGTTCTTTCTTTCAACAACTCCATTCTATTGAGGTGTCCTAGCAACGAAGAATTTCCTTTTTATTCCATGAGTGCTCCAGTAGTCCATAAATTCATTTGAAGTGAACTCTCCTCCATTATCAGATCTCAAGCATTTGATTTTTGAATCCATTTCATTTTCAACCATTTCCTTGTAGATCTTGAAGTTTTCAAAAGCTTCGGACTTATTCTTGAGAAAGTAAACTACAGTCATTCTTGTATAATCATCAACTAATAACATGAATTATTTCTCACCTTTTAAACCCTTTGTTGTGGTTGGTCCAACTAGATCAGTATGCACAATTTCCAATGATCTTGTCATTGAATATTCCTTTGATTTGAACCTAGTCTTTGTTTTCTTTCCTTGTTGACAATACTTGCATAAAGTGTTGGTTGGTTTCATGATCTAGGAAATTTCTCTGACTGCTTCTCTTCATCTGACTTTGACAAGGTTATCAAAATGTATGTGACCCATTCTTCTGTTCCATAGACAACTTTCATCTTCCTTTCCTAGACAACACTTTTCATTTCCAATTTCACTTAATACATATATGTTGCTTGAAGTTCTCGTAGTTGTAGCAATCAATTTCCTTGAACTTTCTTTTCTTATCTCTCACTTTTGTGAATCGAAAGTAACTTTATGACCTTGATCACACATTTGACTCACACTTATAATATTATGTTTCATATCTTCTACTAGTAGAACATTTTCTTCCTTGGTATTCTTGTTCCCAATTCTGACTGTTCCTTTTCAATGATTTTAGCTGAATCATCATTTTCGAAGGAGAATGATCCATCTCTTTCCTTTCGTAATGTAATAAACTTATATCTATCACCTGTCATGTGTTTTGAACAACCACTGTCAACATACCAATCACATTTCTTCTTCTTATCTTGTAAAGCGAATGCACATTCTTCATTGCTATACTGATCCTTCTTTCTTATCCATGTCCTTTTCTGAGGTTCCTATCTGTGACTGTTGTTATTCTGTTGCGGTTATCTAGGAGGGATTTTCATTTTTCAATCTTTGGCCATGTGTCCAAAATTGTTACATTTGTAACATTACACTTCAGTGCTCAAAGATTCAAACTTGTTGTAACTTCTTCTCTATGTTTCACTAGGCCTTATTGGATAACTCCTTTGTGTATGAATTTCAAAGTTGTTTGTGTTCCTGTTGTTAGCTCTACAATTCACAACTTTATGTCCAAAATTATTACATGAATAACATAAACCAAAAAAGATAGTTTGATACCTGGGAGTTGAAGATCTTTTGAAATGAGGTACTCTTATCAATTCTTCTTCTTCCTGAGGCCTATTTATCAGTTGTTAATTCTGAAATCTGAATCTTCTCAGTGGAGGAGTAGCCCTATAATCTTCCTTGTAGATCTTCATATCCCCCTTGATTTTTTTTGCATAGATTTTTGGATATGTTTCTTGCTTTGTTGTTTTGGAGCTTGATCCTTTTTCTTTCTGATTGTATCCAAGTCTGGACTTGTCATGATGATATTTTTGACTACTGATAATGTCATCCAAAACTTTTGAGCTGTTTTGCATATTTTTCTTTTGAAGATCCTTTCTTAATGTGACAATCTTTGCTTCCAAATTTTCAATAATATTTCCTTTTTCTTCTCATTGTTCTTTGAGTGCTTCTTCAATTCTTTTATCTTCTATTTGAACCTTCAAATTTGTGATCATTTGTTATAGTTCTTGAGTGTCTTCTTTCTTGTCTAGTTTTGCTTGTAGTTTATTGTTTTTCTTCTTTTCTCCTCTGATAACTTCTATGGCACACATTAATTCCTCTCGGTAGTCAACTTCTGCCTCTTCAATTTCATCTTTGACTCCTTCATATTCTTCTTCAGCTTCTTCATATTCTTCGTCGGAGTCTTCTTTATGAGAGTCTTCTACTGCCATGAATATAACTCTCTCTGTCTCACTGTCGCTGACTTCATCTTCATCTGATGATGAGATGTCTTCTTTCGTACATAAGATTTTCTTGAAAACTTTCTTTGTGGTTCTTTTGCCTTTATATGTTTGTTTTCCTTTTGAGTAACCTTCATCATTTCTCTTTTTCTTATAAGGACATTTGTTAGCAAAATGACCAATACCATCACAATTAAAACAAATTAAAGGAAGCTTACCTCTATACCTACTGTCGGTTCCCTTGTTCAGTCTTTTGACAAAGGTGGCCACTTCTTCATCATATTCCAAGACATCATTGTTGCTGCTATGTTCTTGTTTTTCTCTTCCCTTTTGCTTTGACATTTTGGATGCTTTGAAGGTTGCTTCTTTTATATCTGGATTTTCCTGTTCAGTTCTCATTTCATATGTTGTGAGGATTCCATGTAATTCGTCCATGGTTATTGAGTTTAGATCTGATCTTTCTTCTAGTGTTGATATCTTAGGGTCAAATCTCATAGGAAGAGATTTTACTACTTTTTGAACAATTACAGATTCTTTGATTTCTTCTCCAAATCCTATGATTGCATTTACTGTTTCATCAACTCGTAAAAAGTAAGCAACAATATTCTCATCTTCCTTCATCTTAAGTTGTTCAAATTGACCTCTGTAAGTTTGAAGCTTTGCTACTTTAACTTTTGAATCTCCTTCATAAATATTTTGAAGTTTGTCCCAAATCTCTTTAGCAGATTTACAATGTGCAACTTTGGTGAATACCATTTCACTAAGACCATTCAAAAGTGCATTTTTGGCTTTGGAATTATTCTGACTGAGTTTGACTGCTTTGTCATTTGTTGGCGGAACTATTGGTGTTGTGTATCCATCTACAATTGATTGCCAAATTTCAAATCCTTGTGCCTATATATATGTTTTCATCCTTATGCTCCAAAATGCATAATTTTGTCCATTGAACTGTGGTATTCCATTAATATACAAGTTGTTTCTCTCCATGATCTACCTTTCAATGGTTAAACTAATTTTTGAAGAAACCTGCTCTGATACCAATTGTTGGATTACTGAGAAGGGGGGTGAATCAGTAATAGAGAAATTTAGTCATTTTTAACCATATAATCCAAGTGCTATATCAATGTAGCATTATCATCAAATAACTGTAGAGTAAATAAGCAATGAACAAATGAACAATTATACACATACACAATACACCAGTGTTTTATGTGGAAACCCAAAGTGGGAGAAAACCACACAATGCTTTTTCTTATATGTCTTGAAGAATTACATTCATTGGAAGCACCAACTTGCTTTGTTTTGTTTTCCAGCTACAAATGGAAGGAGGCTCCAACCCCCTTGTTTCTCAGGCTACAACCTGAAGGAAGCTCCAACTCCCCTATTCTCTGGCTACAACCAGAAGGAGGATACAACCCCCTATATTCTTCGATTACAAGGACCTGTCATTTCCCCGTCCAACCACCCTAAAGTAGAAGTAGAATGATGGAACCACTGTCACACTATCACTGCGAGATATACCATTGTAAAACTGTACCAATAAACCTAAACCATGCATCAACCATGCATCAACCTATACCAAACAGCTTGCAATCAACCTGTACCATAAACAAGTGCATCCAACCATGTACCGATCATGTGTCAACTACTCATCAATATGTACCAACATCATCAACTATACACCTCATGTATGTGCCAACTCATCAACTACTTGTCTCAACCATGTACCCAACATGTACCTCAACCAAAAGCCCTCATCAACTACTTGTCTCAACCATGTACCCAACATGTACCTCAACCAAAAGCCCTCATCAATATCATCATCCAAATATTATTTCTAACTAATAGACCTGGTTTATATGATCACATACCTACAAACCTTCCTTAATTTTAGCAACAAGAGACTAGCATTTTCATCAAACTTTTCTTTAGTCTCACATGACTAGTTTTGGATTAGTCAACAACCCTAACTTGGAATAATAATAACTATGTACCTGTAATGAATAAAGATATGAAAATGATACACAATGTTCTTCAGTGTGTTTTATACAATTCATCTAGGTGTCACTACTTGGAACCTCTTAGAAAAGGAGTTATAGAAAAAATGACATACCTTGCTGAATTTTGGCTTATTCTAGAGAGCGACCTTGTAGAGCATTCCCTGCACGAAATGTTTGTTGAAAAGATATGAAAATGTTACAAAACATACTACAAACTTTACTATAACCAACACATTTTTTCTTACTAAATTTGGATTTGTTATGAATAAGTTATGACGTTTTTACCCGAAACACATGTTTTAGACTAGTTTCAGGACTAGCCACAAACCCTATTTTCCACGGAGTGTAAATCCCAAAATACAACGACCCACAAGTTGAATGTTTTACCATAGATACTTGGATATGTTTCCTCAATTTCATATCAATTTCATGGTCTGAAGCATTCTAGAAATTTTTTTATTGCAAAAATGGTGATATGACCTATAAATAACATATCTTAGAAAGCATCATAATTTTTTTTTATCCTCCCTTGAATTCCAGCCTTCTTTTCTTCACCTTCGCTCTGAAATTCGGCTTAGATATCCTTTGGTTACCTCAATCACTTATATATATTCAATATTCTCAAGTGTGATGTAAAATGAGAGAGCCTTGCCTCTTATTTATACTCTCCATCTTCTAGGTCACTTAACCCATTTCTAGGTCACTTAACCTATTTCTAGGTCACTTAACCCACTTATAGGTCACTTAACCTATTTTCCTCATTTTTAGGGTTAACCACTTTCCATAATTAGAAAGTTCTCCATTACTTTATCATTTAATATCCCCCCTTGACTTTGTCACCTCACTTTATCATTTAAATAATCTTCTTTGATTTTGTCACTTACTTTATTATTTAAATAATCCTTCTTGACTTTGTCACTTTACTTTATCATTTAAATAATAATTTCTTCTTTGCAATCTCTTTGGCTTCTTTGACCTTTTGGGGCTTCAAGCCAACATATGAGGGTCCTCCAACTTTGTAAGGCCATAACTCTCAAACCATGAGGAGTTATGTGATGTTCCACATACCACCAGAAATGGAATGACATGTACTATCCATATAGAATAGTATTATCTTCAAATATATTAAAAATCATACCATTATACATGAAACAACCTTGGGTCCATTACCCAATCCTTTGTGCTACTGAAATTCGCTACCAGACTATTTTTCAAGGGTTGACATCAATGACAACCAACCTTAATCAACACTATAGGCTGAAATTTCATACTTATAAGGGCCAGAATTTCAGAAATACATCAGAAGGAAGGTTTTCCAGGAGGAAAGACTCCAAATTAAGGGTTTGAAAGGTACGTAACTTAGAGTTGGAATAACTTTTTATTGGAATATCTATTTTTGGTGATTCATAATTTTTGCTAAAGAGGAAAAATAAGAGGATTATTATTTTCTCACATCACTCCAAAGGATACTCCAAAATTTACTTCACTAACTAAACCTCCAGAGAGATCAACAACGAGTCAAGAAGAAAAATACGATTTTTTTTACCAAATCGGAAGGATGGAAAAGAAGATGGATGAGGTGGAAAAGAATATGGATGAAAATAGAAAATCATATAAAAAATAATATTTTATAATTGCAAAATTCCATGTCTTCCATGATCTCGCAGGCTCTAGATGAGAGACTCCCTAAAGGAGATATGGAGATCCAATGAAATCATGAAGATAAGGAGAAAAATGGTGTTGAGACTCAATCACATATGTGGAGTATTTTATCATAATTGGGGAGCACAAATATTGAATTTAAGAATCACTCATTACTTCAATATCGACATCATCAAGGTCTCAATGCAACACCAAGGAACACATTCATTCTAAATATCTTAGTTTGATAATAAATATCATATAACATGGACATTCTATATGGAGCAATTATTTGATCTACACCAAACACTAAGATTACAAAAGGTACCTATTGCATCCTTGTATTTAGAAAATGATCAATTTTTCTGGTATCAATGACTTTGTGAAATAAAAAAGAATTATATTATCTCTTGGTCCATTTTTACGAATGAATTGATATCACATTATGGGAATATTAAGAGAAATACATTATTTTGTCAATTGATAAATATTTAGAAAAAAGGTCCAAATAAAGAGCACATTCAACAATTACAAAATCCCAGTCTCATGGTAAGGAACATTCATGAGGATATTTTGTTAGATCTATTTATAGGAACTTTAAAGGAGAACATTGAACATGAGGTGTGTCTCTTCGAACCTAAATCCATAGAGCAATATTTCAATATGGAAAGGAAAGTGGAAATAAAAAATATGTCTATTAGAAGGGTGGCCACTGATAACTATAGAGAGCACCATGTTCCCTCTCCTAAACTGATAAGGTTGAAACCTCAACAAATGGATGACATAAGAGAAAATGGAATATGTTTCAATTGTGAAAGAAATTACAATAAAGGGAATAAATGCAATGAGAAGAAATTATTCTACATTGATTGTGAAGAGGAAGAAGATAAAGAATTGGAACCATCACAAGAGATATATCTAGAAGAGACTATTATAATGATATCTTTTCATGCATTGGCCGACATCAATACTCTACAAACCCTCAAGATACAAGGATACATAAAAGAAAAAGGTAACAATGTTGTTTGATTCTGGTAGTACCCATAATTTCATCAATTACAAATTATAAAAAGATAACAATTGCTTTGTATATCAAACACCAGAGTTTTAAGTAATGATTACAGATAGAGGTACCATACATTTTTCTGGGAAGTGCCATAGTATTAAGATCAACATGGGGGATTTTTTTTGGTTAGTCCCGTGATTTCTATCCAAATGTGTGGTGTTGATGTTGTATTAGGGGTCCAATGGTTATAATCATTGAGAACAATGGCCCTTAATTTTCAAGATATTTTCTTGAGATTTTACTCAGATGGAAAGGAAATTGAGCTTAGAGGTATCAAAGGGAAACCCTCTATGGCGATAAGCTCTAATAACATGAAAAAATTACTCAAAAAGGGACACCATGGCGTAATTGAATAATTGTGCTCACTTGATGTTCAAACATCTGTATCTTCTACTCCAATAGATCTCCAAATATTTATCAACAATCATTCCAAGGTATTTGGTGAAATTCCTAAGTGTCTTCCACCTGATCGATATCATTACCATGTTATTTATTTGCAATCAGAAAATGTACCACCTAAAATTAATCCTTATAGGTATCCATATGCATAGAAGAGTGAAATTGAGTGTATGATCCGAGAAATGTTAGATGTCGACATAATTAAACCTAACCAAAGTTCTTTCTCTTCACTAGTGATGATGGTTACAAAAAAGGATGGTTCATGGTGTATGTGTCTAGATTATAGACAACTCAACAAAATGACCATCAAATACAAGTTTTCTATTCTTGTCAATGATAAATTATTAGATGAATTGCATGGAGAAAAATGATTTACTAAGTTGGATATTCATTTGGGATATCATCAAATCAGAATGAGGCACAAAAATGTTCCCAAAACAACTTTTAGAACACATGAAAGTCATTATGAGTTTTTGGTTATGCCATTTGGACTCGCTAATGCACCTTCAAGATTTCAAATCTTGATGAATTCTATTTTCAATCATTTCCTTAGAAAATTTGTGTTAGTATTTTTTGATGACTTACTAATCTACAACAAATCTTGGGAAGAGTATGTAAAACATGTTGACAAAATATTACAACTGTTGGAAGAGAAACAAATTTATGCAAATCCTTCCAAGTGTTCATTTGGGGTTCAAGAAGTGGAATATTTGGGTCATATTGTATCTCATGAAGGTGTAAAAGTGGACCCTAACAAAATTAAATATATGATGGAATGACCAATTCCCAAAACCTTGAAGAAACTTAGAGGATTCTTAGGATTGAAAAGATATTACCACAAATTTGTCAAGAATTACGGTCAAATATTAGCAACTCTAACAACATTATTAAAGAAGGAATCATTTTCTTGGATTGAAGCAACAACCCAATATTTTGAAAAACTTAAGGAGGCTATGTTTACAACTCTTGTCCTTGCCACACTTGACTTTACAAAAACATTTATTATGGAGTGCGATGCCTTAGGCCATGGAATTAGTGCAGTCTTAATGCAAGAAGGAAGGCCCTTTTCCTTTGAAAGAAGCCAACTTAAAGGAAAAAAATTACTCAAACCCATTTATGAAAAATAAATGTTGGCCATACTATATGAAATTCATAAATGACACCCATACCTAATAGGAGGACACTTCAAAGTAAAAATATATCATGATAGTTTGAAGTACTTATCTAACAAAAATGGGTAACAAAGATTCCTCTTCATGACTTTGAAATTATCTATAAAAAAGGAAAACATAATGTTGTGGAAGATGCCCTTTCAAGAAAAAAAGAAGAAACAAAAGGTTCACTATGTGCTATTTCAATTCCACAATATGATTGGGTGGAAGAAGAAAGAATAGAATGTAAACAAGATCAAGAGGTATGAAATATCATTCAACAACTACAAGAGGACCCCAATTGATTAAATGATTTTTTATGGAAGAATGATTTTCTATGGTATTATGATCACCTATATTTATGTAAGAATTATTAACTCAAGCATAAGGTCCTTTTGGAATTCCATACTTCTCTTATAGGAGGACATTCAATATTCTTGAAAAAGTACCACTTGATCAAGAACAATTTTTTATGGGAAGGTCTTAAAACTGATGTTCAATTTTTTTTGCATGAATGTTTGGTATTCCAATAGAATAAGTGAGAAACAAACAAGACTCCAGGTCTCCTACAACCACTGTCTATACCAAGTCAATATTGGGAAGAATTTTCAATGGATTTTATTATAGGTTTACCCAAATATGAAGGAAAGATTATCGTCATGGTAGTAGTGGATCGACTGACAAAGTATGCCCATTTTCTCTCTCTTTCTCATCCTTTTAAATCAAGTACAATAGCCACAACGTTCATGGAAATATTTCAAAAGCTACATGGCATCCTCAATATTATTGTAAGTGACATAGATCCATTTTTCATTGAAAATTTTTAAACTGAATTATTATCTTGTTTGGGTACTCAATTGGCTCACAACTTATCTTACCATTCTCAATCCGATGGGAAAACTGAGATTGTGAATAAATTTCTATAAGGATATATTCACTTCTTTGCATCTGATAAACAGACACAATGGGTCAAGTGGTTTTCCTTGGTAGAATGGTGGTACAACACATCCTTCAATACTTCATCAAAAATGTCCCCATTTTTAGCACTTTATGGATATCATCCTCCATCCATTACATCACCCTTGAATGGGAATACAAAGGTTCAAGTAGTGTAGGACCACATAGGGAACCAACAAAAGGTTCTAAAACTATTGAAGGACAACTTGGTTATGCCACAAAATAGGATGAAACACCAAGCATATCAATATCATAGTGAAAGGGAATTTGAAGCTGGGGATTGGGTATTTTTGAGGCTACAACCATACAAACATATTGACCTCAAGAAAAAAAAGAAGGAAAATAAATTAGCACCCAAATATTATGCCCCCTATAAGGTTTTGCAAAGGATTGGAAGTATGGCTTACAAATTGGAGTTACCTCCATCTTCACGTGTACATCTAGTCTTTAATGCTGATTTCTTAAAGAAGCTCATCGGAAACAAGATCTTAGTCCAAACTATTTTACCAGATATTAATGAAGAAGGGAAAATCATACTAGATCCAGAACCAATACTTGATTAAACAAGGATTAAGTAGTGGATAAATCAATCAATTACATAGTACCTCGTCAAATGGAAGAACCTACCAATGGAAGAGGCGACATGGGAAGATGCGTTCTTCTTTTAGAAGCACTCGTGGTTAGTCAAGTGTTTAGGAAAACACTTGTTTGAAGGGGTGGGGCATGTTAAGCCCTAGAAAAATCCCCATGTTATGTATTAAACCCCTTATTAATCCCTATATATTGAATTATTACATTTCTAGTGTTATATGTGTAGGTTGGTTAGAACCCTTCATTGCACCCTTTCATCATAATTGTACCCTTTTTCTCCTATATATATAAAGGAGACCTAGTTTTAGGATCATCTTATCTCATCTCATATTGTATTTTGAATTGGATATATTGTAAAAGGAGGTTCCCCCCTAGAAGTGGATTGTATTCATTGAATTTTTATAATTTTTTAAGGCGTTGGATCATAAAGGAATCTCTTGATAAATTTAGATCATGATGACCCCAATAGCTTCATCTTTCTTTCTGTCGACAAAAAACTTCACTTGGTAATCCTTTAGATATGGAATTGCGGCCTTCAAATATTTCCAGAGCCCTTTGCTCTTCAACAAAGTCTCCATATCTTGTTCCCAAACAACATGATTAAATCCATTCAAAACAAGAGGATCAATATTGGAATCCATATTCGATATCTAACAAACATAATGATCTGAAATAGGTCACAATAAAAAAATAAACAACCCAAAGTCAATCACTATAAGATCAGACTCAACAATATTTATGGATAACAAGGGATATGAAAACTAGTCACTTTGATACCATGTTGGGGATTGGGTGTAATAGTGAAAGGAACAATAAAAGAATCTATGTAATAAACAAAGAGAAATAATCAAAGAATATCAGTGGTGTCTAAAGACACCATTTCATAACTTAAGCACAAAGAAGTGTGATTGGAACATCACAATGCATGATAGATAAATTATTAATCACACATATAGATCGAACCATAGGGTGATTTATTTATAGTTTCTGAATCTAACCAATTTCCTTGAAATAGGGAAGATCTTGTCCACATATAACCATTGGTGGTTGGAACAGATTCCAACAAATCCACATTGTTGTATCGACTAGTCGACCCGACCATATAGTCGTCCAACATGTAGTCGACTACTCGGTTGGTTAATCCATCGACTAATTGTCTTCAACTGATAGTTTATTAATCCAAACAATTGTCTAGTCGACCACCTAAACGAATGTCTCCAGATACTAGTCAACTAACTATCTCCAAATGCTAGCCAATTGAATATCTCCAATAAAGGTGGGATGAACTACCATAATATATGGTTCCAACAGACAAGAATCCAACACAATTTCATCTAAAACCACCTTCATCAAGGAAAAAGGAACCAAAAAATAAGTCATTCCCATGGAGGAAAAGTTAGCTGGAAAAAGAGTGTAGAAAGCCACTCAAACATGTTTGTAGAGTATTGGAAGAGGTTAGAAAATATGGTTCTTCCATCCATATTTTCTCCAAATTTTGGGGGACCAAGCATCCAAGTTGGAAATCATCATCACAAACCAAAAAGGCATGGCATAGTATATTTGGTTTGTTTATGTTGGAAGAAAAGGGGTCATAAGTGTGGAAATTGTTGACACTCTATAAGGCCAAGTAACCCATTCAAGAAACATTTCCAGTATTGTATATTGACTAGGCATTAGGACACCAAATTTTAGAATTTTCACTTGGAACTCCATCCCAAGAATCGAGAAACCAAGATGAAATCTTGGAGAGTCAATGTCAAGGGGAGAGAGGAGTTGCTTGCACTTGCAGCCCAAGGAGAAATGGTTGTCCAATGGAATATTGTAGCAATGAATGTCATCTCTAACCATGATATGGACAACAATATTATTCCAAAGGTAGTACCTATTCATCTCTTATCTTCCATTCTATAACAAAGTCATCCTTTCTTAGAGGTTTGCCAGAGGATAATTGCAGGTAGAGAAGAAGAAGATCGAAGGGAGTTGAATATTTTGGAGACGAAAATCCTGCAAATGGGGAGGTGTGATATGAATTGGATCCTTGCCAAAATTTCTTTGTAAACTTTGTAATAAGCATTTAATTTTTTTTTTGGAAAAGTTGAGGAAATGTCAAAATTCACTAGGAAGTTGAAATGAACCATTGTGATGGTTGGCCTTCCAAGGGAAACCATAAACAATGAAGGTTATGGAGAAGAAGGGAATTCAATATAGAGGAGAGATGAGGAGGAAATGAAGAAGAGTAGTAGCATATATGAGAGCTCAAAGAAGAAATATGCTCGATGATCAAAGGAGAAGAAGACATTGAGTTTGTCCCACGATGAACACAGATTGTTGTTAGTCCATGGCCATATACAAATTTACTATCAATGAGTAACAACATACCAAATATATGCATATATCACCCTTTTGTAATCAATTTTGTACTTAATAAAATCCCCCATAAATCTAGTTTTTCCAATTAGGTTTCCAGGGTAAAATATGTGTGTCTATGGTGCATTTAAATATCCGTGGTTGATGAATTGCTATGACTATGTGTTATGTTCTGGTAATTGAATAAAAATTCCATCACCAATTGACCCCTCTTTAAATCAATGCATGGTGATAAATAACACTTACAACCATGTGTTGTATCCATGTTGGAAAAAATATTATGAAGGAGTATGAATTCTGACCGTCACCTACAATAATTGAAATATATACCCAATGCTAAATCATTGATATCTATTTTTTATGTGAGTGTTATGTAAACACACCAGAATAAATAATATTACTTATATCCATGCATCTTTTCAATTGAAGGAATGATTAGATGTGTGATTGGATTTGTGTGTGCACATACAACACCATAGAGTGTTGTCATTATAGACTTGTTATTTTCTTGAATATAGTATTATGTCAACTGCTTTTGTATTTGAAAAAATATTGGGTTGTAATTGGCACAACATGAATTGTGAAAACATAAATTTCTTTTTTTTTGTTGATTGGTCTTGTTTTTCCATAGAAAGTGAACCAAGTGTTGAGCCAATTTGGGAACATAGTATTGTTTGTTTGTTGGTGATTAGTAGAAAAGAGGATTATGTATTTCCGCATAGGATTCGTGTTGAGGAAACATACAAGCCATAGGCCTACAAATCAAAATCCATTTTTCATCGCTGAGGGGTCATTCTTCATGATTTTTTTCCAACCTCTTCCTTTCCATTAAAGAATTGTTTATGGTAGTTCGATGCCTATGTTTCTTAGGGAGAAAATGCATGTACTTTTCATACACCTCCTTCTATAAACTCCTTGAACATCTAGATGGTGTTATGGGATCACATATTGGACGTGTATATTTACCATTTATTTGAAGGTCTACAAGATATAGAATAATTTTATTAGTATAAAAATATTAAAAAAAATGAAATATTAGATAATATATAGTGTTCAATTGCACTACTTATACCACACAAATGTGTTATCTTGAGGGCATCTTGGATTGTCCATGTAAGTGTTCCATGTATTCCATAGAGTTGAAATCATATTTTCCCTAGTGGATTGGAGATATCATGCTGGGTGATTCCATCCCATAACTTTAAAAGTTTGTCAATAAGAGGCTCAAGATATACATCCATACCTCTAACTAGGTGCTTACTTGGTTACTTGAAACACACATAATTAATTCCTTTTACATAAAAAAATTGTAATAAATAATATAGATGAGTTGGCATATTGTAAACATTCCTAAAAATAAATACCTGGAACAATTAGAATTACATCCTCCCTCTTTATATACATCCAAGGAGGAAGGTTATTGTTTATAAAGACCTAGCCACATTGAGGAAAAACATATGATCTCTCTAAATGGATTGACATCATCAACTACCAATGAAAGTATAACATTATGATATTCTTTTTTTTTAAATAGACTATGTTTCCTTGATATCCTTAAATTTAGGACCCACATAACACCATCTTCACTTATCTTTTGTGCATGATAACCCATAAACTATGGTATGATTTTGCATGTGAAACATAAGTGGGAATGTAGAAATATGGGGATATAATGAATAACGTTACACGGAACCTTATTTGTCCAAAATGAATTCAATATCTACTAATTTTAAATTCAGTTCATTTCAAACTTGATGCATGCTTTCCATAATATATGATACAATTAGTAGGAAATCCATAATTGTTTGATACTATATTTTTATATCTTTCAAAGGGAAAATAATTGTTAGCATTTGCAATGTAAAGTAAGTACTTGATGGTCATAGGAGAATATCACTAAACATTCTATGACAAAAAATAAATTAATGTACTAAATATAGGATATTGAATCCTAATTATTACAAGAAAATATATACAAAAACTTATATTTATATAAATAATTATATTGCATACCTTAGGATCCATGGCTTACATGTATATGGAATATCTTTCAATGCTTTGAAGTTGACTAAAAAAAATAATATAGAGAATACTTGTCTTAGAGTAGGGGTTTTTGTGCCTTATCAATAAGAGGTGCATCATGAATATCATCATAGATCTTATTTATGTGTGCTTCCTCATCTATAGAAATAAAGGTTTCATGGATCAAATTATTTATCCCATCATTCTCAGTTATGTCAATATCATTTTCTTTTGTATGATCAAATTCAACTCCACCACTCTTACCATTGGTATTATAAATTGCACCATTGGAAATTTCAAGCCTGAATTTTTTTTTTCGTTGTAATTACAAACAAACAAATATAATTAGTATCAAAATATTAAATCATTTAGAACCTTTAAGAAAGAAGAAAAACATGTTTAATCTATTTTTTTAGATAGTTTTGGATAGTTTGAAACATCCTAATGTTTCAAGTGAACACTCCACCCATCATCAAAACCTAAGAAACATTTTTTAGATACTGAGTTGTTAATTCTTCTTCTTCATAAGCACTTACATATCTTGCAAGGGAAACAATTTTTCCCATCACAAACTAAAAGAAGGATAGAATCAACCCAAGATGAGTTATATGTGTAGAATAATCTCATTCATAAATATCCATATCCATGGTGAGAGATAATGCTTCTTTGATTACTTCCTCCATATAAGCCACCAATTGAATACACCAACACCTACATTTTATTTTACGTTGTTGGACTTAGGAATCAATACAAGAAGCATACATTCAAATAAGAATTTGAATATAAAAATTCAAATAATATTTACAAAATTTACCCCTACAAAAATAAAAAAAAATCATAATTATGGAGAGAATAACTCGTTGAAAAATGTATTAAAGGTAGAAAATTTTACTACTCTTAATATATCACTTAATCGCACCTCTTTACACAAAATATATGGTTTCTTTCTCATATTATATATATATATATATATATATATATATATATATATATAACAAACACCAAAAGTATAAAATATTTAGAAGTCATGATTAATCAGCGTTATGTCTCTATAATCAATTTTGACTTTATAAAAATTAACATTGATTAAGCAATGAAAGTAACATCAATTAATCTTGGTGACTCCCCGTATGTAAAAAAATAGACATATATCAAGCTAAAAAAACCTAAAAAAAAAATAAAAAAATAGCGAAATTTAATATAATTTTATTTAATTTTTATTTATGTTAAAGTCATTTTTTTTCTTCAAACATGGATTCAAATGTAGTAGTATTGGTTTTATTTTCAACTATGCACTAATAAAAAAAAACAAAATTTTCATTAGATCAATTCCAATGCTTTATGTGTTACTAGAGTGTTGAAAAAAATATGATGGCATTTTTTCTTACCTAGTGCATAGTTGAAAATAAAATTGGCAACATAAGTTCTATTGGTTGATTACTCTAAACAATAAAATAAGTAACAACAACATTTATGATACTAGTTTCAATAATGTATTAATAAGCAAAAATTTTGTAGGATCATTTGTATTCTTCTATGCATTATTAGAAGATTTACAAAAATATTGCAACATCTCTACTTGTTGATACATATTTGAAAATAAAATAGGCAACATAAATGTTTCCAGTTGATTAATCTAAACTAAAAATAATGAAAAAAGTGACAAAGGTTACATTGCTAGTTTTATTTTGAACTATATATAGACATAGAAGAATGTCATCAAATCATTTTCAATCCTCTATGCATTACCAAAAAGATATAACGATATTCCCAAGAAATTCCAATCCTTAAGAATTCAAAATACCTTCTTGTTGTGTACTTGTCCATGCCTCCCTGAACAACGACGAGTACACACTTGATCCATTTCTAATTTTCAACCATTTACCAACCATTAAAAATTGATTTGGATTCCAAAAGAAGCATGATATTGTTGATGTTATAGTAGCTGCGGGAGGTATTAACCTCCACGCGTAACCTTTGACTAGAATGGAATATTTCAGAAGCAAGGGAAACCCTAAATAGATGTGTGAAAATCCTAGAAGACAAGTCGGCCAAACATAATAAATAATATTAGAATATTGTCTTCCAAAAAGACAAGTCGGCTCCACAAGAAAAAGATAAACATAAAATATAATTACTAGAAAGTTAGGTCGGCCCAGCCAGAAAAGTCATTGGACATATTAATATAAATAGAGTACTTTTTAGCTCATTTGTACACCCTCTCAGAGCGAAAGTCTTGTGGAGATTTGCAATTGTAGCTGCAAGGAGGAATAAGGGCGTATGATCATCTCCTGGTATTGGTCTCTCTCTGGCGCTATCAAGTGATATTCTTGGTGATTCTCTTGGTGATATTCTTAGTGATACTCTTGGTAATATTCTTGGTGATGTAATAGCTAAGTATGGCGCAATTTTGAGAGAATAGTGCAGTTGCAACTGTTGTAGTTGTGTATGGTACTTGTTCTGTGGATATGGAGACTCTCTCTTGTGCGCTGCCCTTGGAGAATGAGCACTCTACTTGTATTGAGTTGTCGCTGCAGTTAGCACCTAGGGTTTATATGTTGGTTCTAGTATGGATTTCCAGAATATTTTTTTCAAAGGTTGAAGGTGCTCGGGGGTGGTTGCGTGTCTATGGTTGGGTGACAATATTGTGATATTGTCTATGGTAAAATGAGAACATAAATTATTTTAACAGGTTATAGGCCCACACTATCTTCAAGCAATCTGACCATTGGAAGGTAGGTTTGGAAGTTCATTGTCAAGCTCGTTATAACACCAATTGTAGTTATAGATGTAGTTGCAGTCAGGTTTTGCAGCAGAAACAAACCCTAACCCATTTGTTCGGGCACCTATAGTAAAGTGTTTGGCATATTTCTTTGACATTCTAGTGCACCCTATCCTAGTGCACATCTTGGTACCTTCAACTATAAAAAAATGTCAGGTTTGAATTTTTGGTCAAAGTCAAAGGTTGACCAGTCAAAGTCAAAGTCAAAGGTTGAATTCTGGTCAAATTGATTATGTGGTCAAAATTGAAATTTCATAGTTTCTAGCTTGTTCTAATCATTGAAACTTCTGATTCAGTTTATAACCTCTCCTTGTCAATATGGTATCTAGTTTCAGATTAGAAGACAAGCTAGATGATGCTACATAGATTTCAAAGGTATGCACTTGTATATGTCTTTCAAGTTATATCTTCTAGAAAATCATGAGTGTGTTTGCAGGGAATGTACTAGAGACTTTGTCTAAGAATTAATCTTGAATTCATTGCATTCAAATGAACAAGTGCGCCCTCCATAGTAGTTGAGGCTTTAGGTTCCAGGTTTGATTAAATTGATAAGTTTCAAATTTGCACATACCAAGGTTGATAGTTACTACATTAAAAATTGTGAAAGAAGTCTTTGCAAGGTTCTATTACTGCTAGATGTAAAGAATACTTGATAGCATGTGAATACTATTGATATAGATGCTTATTGTACTTGTTTGAAAAATGAACTAACATTTCCTTTAGAGAGATATTTCTTGTTTTTTCTCCTAGGCAAGTCATCTTGGTCATACTATGATTATCACCATAAAATTGTTATTCATTCTTGTTACCATAGATATGTTATGAAAATGATATTATACTGGAAATACTTTTATTATTCTTTTCTTGGGCAGGTTATCTTACAAGATTTCATGGAGGCTACCATGAGGATGTATTTGTTTGTTCCAGATAAGTTACTATGTAAGAATGTTGTATCAGACATGGCAGAACCATAGAGATATACACCAAGATAAGACTAATAAGAGAAGACCATCTTCAACTAGTGAGATCATGTAGAGAAGTATAGTGCTCTAGATAGAACTTTCATAGAAATCAAGAAGTCAAAACCATATTCCAGTTACAGAACCCTCCACCTTTGAAGAAGCAGTCAAGCAGAAAGAATAGAAGGAAGTTGTAATGGAAGAATATCAATCATGAAAAATGATGTATGAAAATTGTGCCTAAATGAGTTTACAAGATAAATCATGCAGTGGATGAAAGTATCGATAAATACAAGGAAATATTTATGGCTAGAGGTTTCTCCCAGCAGGAGGGAGAAGATTATGATGAGACGTTTTCTCCGGTTTCCAGATATACATCTATCAAAGCCATCATATCTCTAGTAGCATCCATGGGTCGAAGTTTACATCAGATGGATGTAAAGACCTCCTTTCTCAATGGAGTAATTGAGGAAGAGGTATACATATGTTAACCTCAAGGTTTTTAGGTACACCCAAGAGAAACCCATGTATGCAGATTGAAGAAGGCCTTGTATAGACTCAAGCAAGCTACAAAATATTGGTATGCACGTATTGATAGCTACCTAAGAAGACTTGGATTTTACAAGATTCATGTCGATCCAAATATCTATTACAAAGTTGTGAATAATGAACCTGTGATTCTACTATTATATGTTGATTATTTGTTCCTAACAGGTGCAGAGCCTCTCATTATTCTGTGTAAGAAGGAGCTAGCCACTGAATTTGATATGAAGGATATTGGTCTCATGCACTACTACTCGGGATTAGAAGTATGGAAGAAGTGTGGTGAAGTCTTCCTAGGACAAAGGAAGTATGTTTTAAAGATCCTTCATAATTTTGGGATGATGAATTGAAAATCCATGACAACTCCCATGGTAACATATTTGAGGAAGTTGAGAGATTCTTATTCTGATCCAGTAGACTTGTCCCTGTACTGATAGTTGATTGGATCCTTGATGTATTTGGTGAATACTAGGTTGCACATTTTCCTTGCTGTGAACATGTTGAGCTAGTTCCAGGTGAACCTAGACAAGAGCATTGAATATTTTCAAATAATATCTTGAGATATCTTCGTGGGAAGATAACTTATGGTTTGAGATATGTCTCAAACAATGATATACAACTGCATGGATTTGTTGATTCAGATTGGGTAGGGAGTGAAAATGACATAAAGAGTACTTCTGGTATGTGTTTCAGTTTGGCATATGCTATGATATCATGGGCTAGCAGAAAATAGAAGTCTCTTGCACTCAGCACTGCAGAAGCAATATATATTTCAGCTTGTGATGCTTGTACAAAAGTAGTGTGGCTCTGTAAGCTCATTTCTGGACTATTTGATCAGGTGTTGGATTCGACCGTGATATAGTGTGATAATGAAAGCTATGTGAATCTCTTAGAGAACCCGATGTACCATGACATGTCAATTCACATTGAGATCAAGTACTATTTTATCAGTGATAATGTCCAGAGGGGAGAAGTGGTTCTCCATTATATCTCCATTGATGAGCAGACTGCAGATATTTTGATGAAGGCTTTGTCCAAGATAATTTTTTCATACTTGAGGGAAAAGTTCTGGCTCATGGAAATTTCTCCCTTGGTTGAAAGGGAGGAGATGACATCCTCGGTTGGGAGGGAGCATTGATATGTGGCATCATGGACTATCAATGATCTGCAGATCTATATCATGCTAGTACAACTTAGAGATGGTCATACATCTTAGATATGATACTTGCATCATGCTAGATATGATCATGTTAGTACACCTCAAATATGATATAGATGGTTGGAGTTGTTGATACAGTGGCCTGAGGAGCATCGTTCTAGTACAACTTAGAGGTGGACATATAGCTTAGACATGATGTATTGACATCATGCTATTTATTTTCATGTTAGTACAAATTAGAGACGATGTTGGTGAGCCACATCATGCTAGATATGGCCATGTGAGTACAACTTAGATATGACATAAAACTTAGATATGATGTATTGACATCATGTTAGATATGTAATGCTAGTACGGATTAGAGATGACCATATAGCTTATAGATGATGCAAGGGGCTCGTGTCATGCTAGATATGATCATGCGAGTAAAACTTAGATGTGGCATACAAATTAGATATGATTCATTGGCATCATGCTAGATATGTCATGCTAGTACAACTTAGAGATGATCATACAACTTAGAGGTGACACAGTGAGGCATTGATCTACATCATTCAAGTACAACTTAGAGGTGACACAGTGAGGCATTGATCTACATCATTCAAATACAACTTAGATATGATGTATTGACATCATGCTAGATATGTCATGCTAGTACAGATTATATATGATGTAGATGATACTCCAAATCATGCCAGTACATCTTATATATGATGCATTCACATCATGCTAATATGGCTTAGAGATGATGCAATTGATGACATTGTTGATGCAAGATGATATTAGATGATATGATTTGATTGTTGTGGAGATTATATGTCTTTGGACAGTAGTTGTATGCTACTGTGATGGATGTGTTCCACTAGTAGTGACTGTGTGCCATTGGTTAGTAGTCGTGTGCTACTAGGAGTGGTTGTGTACCACTGGGAAATAGTTGTGTACTACTATGGATAGACATAGTTGTGTTCTATTGGAAGGAATTGTGGCATTTGTATGATACTATATGATTTCCATGGAGACTACCACTAGTGTTGGAGATGATTTCCAACTAGATGGATAGTCAATGTGATGGTGGACAAACATTATCCTTGTGGAGAATGGTCCAGGTTGATAGATTGCTGACATTTCATGGACTGATATTTTCCTAAGGAACAGATTGTAGGCTCATTAGAAAAATGGTTCATGAATGATATTCTCTTGAGGCATAGTTATTGGCACGATCAATTTGAATAGTCCGCCCTATTGGAAGTACGGTTGTCGTTACACCAAAACCCGCAGGTGATTGGTAAACTCACCACCGCCAGATTTCAAGGATGCACGAGAGGCGATTAGTCCCTTGTCATGATACACCGGGGAGCGCTGACTACTTGCAATTTTGTGCAACAATCTCCCCCTCAGCGTGATTCGAGTGTGTATCGAACTCGTGACCTCTAGCTCTGATACCAATTGTTGGGAGTACAACTATCGTTACACCAAAACCCGCAAGTGATTGGTAAACTCACCACTGCCAGATTTCAAGGATCCATGAGAGGCGATTAGTCCCTTGTCACGATACACCGAGGATCGTTGACTACTTGCAATTTCATGAAACATGCCCCTTAAGTACATGACTTCCTGATTAGGGTGGTTGATACGAGACCGATATTTTCTATGGCATATGGGTAGAGATTGATCTCTATGGTACATATGACTCGATTAGAAAATAGTCTAATATTGACATTCCTATAGGAATGGTATCTATATCCCATGGTGTGGCTTTCAACATCTGGAAGGACTAACATTCTTCTAGGACGTAGGTCTGGATTAGAAGAATGGTCCTTATATCCCATTGTGTGGATTTCAATATCTGTTGGGAAAAATATTCTTCTAGGACATATGTCCGTATTGTCAGATAGTTGGCTTAGGTTGATGGATAGTTGGTATGGATTGTTGGTTGTCATTGATGTTAACTATTGGAGAGTGATATTGTAGATTGATGTCAACCCTTAGTGATTGATGTCAACCCTTGGATAAAGTCTGGTAGCGAATTTGGTAGCACAAAGGTTTGGGTAATGGACCCAAGTTTGTTTGATGTAATTATGACTCATTATTGTCTTGTCATGGTTGATAATAAGTACAAATGGATGAAATCCAAAGTGGCCCCCTTATGGTGAAATACCTCACAGGAAGACGCTTTGCGGATTGAGTTATCCTAGAAGTATGGTTAGAGAACCCATGCTTATTTGTGGGATAATGAGATGAAGGTCAGTGAATTTGTCAGTGAAAATATCCTATATGGATAGTTCTTGTCATGCCATTTCTAGTGGTATGCATAACATCACATAACTCCTCACGGTTAGAGAGTTATGGCCATGAGAAGTTGGAGAACCCAGGTTTGGGTAATGGACCCAAGTTTGTTTGATGGATAATGGTATGAGTTTTGATATA
>JZKD02S1799086.1:1064243-1101672 GCA_000966675.3 Picea glauca
AATAATAAATTTAATGGAGAAATTAGAAGTGGGCTAACCCTAAAATAAGGAAAGTGGGCAAAGTGACCTAGAAGATGTTTTTAAGGAAGCTACTTGGAGAGTATAAATAAGAGGTAGGGATCTCTCATTTTAGATCACACTTGAGAATATTGAATATCTATAGGTTTTTGAGGTAACCAAAGGATATCGAAGCCGAATTTCTGAGGGAAGGTGAAGAAAATAAGGCCGGAATTCAAGGAAGGATAAATTCTTTTGATGATGCTTTCTAAGGTATGTTATTTACAGGTCATCTCACCATTTATGCAATAACATTTTTTCTAGAATGATTCATACCGTGAAATTTCTATGAAATTGAGGAAACATATCCAAGTATCTGTGGTAAAAAATTCAGCTTGTGAGTCGTTGTATTTTTGGAGTTACACTCTGTGGAAAATAGGGTTTGTGGCTAGTCCTGAAACTAGTCCAAAACAAATGTTTCGGCTAAAAACGTCATAACTTATTCATAACAGATCCAAATTCAGTAATACCAAATGTTTTGGTTAGATTAAATTCTTTAGTATTCTCTGTAACATTTTCAGATCCATTCAACAAATATTCCGTGCAGGGCATGCTCTACATGGTCTCTCTCTAGAATAAGCCAAAATTCAACAAGGTATGTCATTTTTGATATAACTCCTTTTATGAGAGGTTCCAAGTAGTGACACCTGGAGGAATTTCATAAAACACACTGAAGAAAATTGTGTATCAGTTTTAGATATTTATTCATTACAGGTACAAAGTTATGATTATTTCAAGTTAGGGTTGTTGACTAATCCAAAACTAGTCATGTGAGACTAAAGAAAAGTTTGATGAAAATGCTAGTCTCTTGTTGTTAAAGTTAAGGAAGGTTTGCAGGTATGTGATCATATACACTAGGTCTATTACAGAGTTACAAATCATATTTGGATGATGAAATTGATGAGGGCTTATGGTTAAGGTACATGTTGGGTACATGGTTGAGACAAGTAGTTGATGAGTTGGCACATACATGAGGTGTATATTTGATGATGTTGGTACATATTGATGAGTCATAGTTGATGAGTAGTTGACACATTATTTGTACATGGTTGGATGCAATTTTTTATGGTACAGGTTGGTTACAGGTTGTTTGGTATAGGTTGGTGCATGGTTGATGCACTTGTTTATGGTACAGGTTGATTACAGGTTGAGGTACAGATTGATGCATGGTTCAGGTTTATTGGTACAGGTTTACAACAGTATATCTCATAGTGATAGTGTGACAGTGAATCCATCATTCTACTTATACGTCAAGGAGTTTGGATGGGGCAAGGACAGGTTGTTGTAGCCACCTTCTGGTTGTAGCCGAAGAACATAGGGGGTTGTAGCCTCCTTCTAGTTGTAGCCAGAGAATTGGGGAGTTGGATCTTCCCTCAGGTTGTATCCTGAGAAACTAGGGGGTTGGAGCCTCCTTCTAGTTGCAGTTGGAAAACAAATGAAGTTAGTGCTTCCAATGAATGCAATTCTTCAAGACATATAAGATAAAAAATTTCATGGTTTTCTCCCTCTTTGGGTTTCCACATAAAACACTGGTGTACTGTGTATGTGTATGATTGTTCATTTGTTCATTCCTTATTTACTCTGCAGTTATTGGATGATAATGATACATTGATATAACACTTGGATTATATGGTTAAAAAGGATTAAATTGCTCTATTACTGATTCACCCCCCCCTCTTAGTAATCCAACATGTATTAGAATAATGGTCCCTATATCACTCTGTTGAGTAGGTGACTAATGTGGGATACTCTATTGAGTGTGTTGAGTTCAACACATGACTTATTCAACATCATGCTCAATTACTCATATGGAGTATGGCCTCGAGAGATTATGCAAACGATGATGTATGTTGATGATAGGATGCTATCATATGATAATGATAGTGATGATGATGCTTGTGACTTGATCTGCGTGATCATGAGATAGCCTATGTGGCTATGATGATGCTACCGAAAAATGGTCTGTGTGTGCTCATGACCATTACCATTAATACCTCCCTAGCTAGGAGGGAGTGTTGATGTTATGGTAGTTGCAGGAGGTATTAACCTCCACGTGTAACCTTTGACTAGAATGGAATATTCGGGAAGCAAGGAAAACCCTAAACAAATGTGTGAAAACCCTAGAAGACAAGTCAGCCTAGAAGAATACATAATATTAGAATATTATCTTCCTGAAAGACAAGTCGGCTCCACAGGAAAAAGATAAACATAAAATAATTATCAGAAAGTCAGGTCGACCCAGCCAGAAAAGTCACAAGAGAGATTAATATAAATAGAGGACGTTTTAGCTCATTTGTACACCCAGTCAGACCACAAGTCTTGAGTTGCAACTGCAGCTTCAAGGACAAATAAGCATGTATGGTCATCTCTTGGTCTTGGTCTCTCTCTATTGCTATCAAGTGATATTTTTGGTGATATTCTTGGTAATATTCTTGGTGATGTATTGGCTAAGTATGGCGCAAGTTTGAGAGAATAGTGCAGCTGCAACTGTTGTAGTTGTGTATGGTACTTGTTTTGTGGATATGGAGACTCTCTCTTGTGCGCTACCCTTAGAGAAGGAGCCCTCTATTTGTCTTGATTTGTTGATGCAGTTAGCAGCTAGGGTTTATCTGTTGGTTCTAGTATGGATTTCTAGATTAATTTTGTCAAAGGTTAAAGGTGCTTTGGGGGTGGTTGTGTGCCTATGTTTGGGTGACAATATTGTGATATTGTCTATGGTAAAACGAGCACATAAATTATTTTAACAAATATAAAAAGAATGCATGCCTAAGAATATAAATTAAAGACACAACAAAATTATTTAAACATATGATCATAGGGAAAATGGAAACATATGCCTGTATTAAACTTATTCACACACAACCCATGCAAAATTTCATCATAAAAAAAAACAAAGAGTTAGTTGTAGACATGTAAAACATGGAAAACACATTTATATTTTAATAAAAGTGTCCAAGAGGCCAATTGTGTAAGAGTGGTTCACCACCCAACCATAGGAATTCACTGTAGTTTCCACCCCACTTCAGGATACATTGATACCACTAGGGTGAAGAAGCCAATTATGTGATTATAGCACACTCAACTCAAATTAATTCTCTCATGACTAAACCAATATTCTTAGTACATAACAATTTAGAGACCTCATCCAACCATCAATAAGACATGAAAATCTCTAATCAGATCCATACACAACACAACTTGGACTTTTCCCTTCTTTTCTATATAGTTCCTCAGGAAATCACTACCGACTTGTCCTTGAGTGTAAGCAATGAGAGCTCAATTGCTAATTTCCTTATGGGAAACCCTAGTGGAGTATTTCTTTGACTTAGAATAAGTCAATGAAAAAAAAAAACATGAAATCAATGGTTTCCTCTTTTCTCCTATCCCCTATGATCACACAACCTTCCCATTATTATATTCTTGGTGTTGGTTCAAGTAGTTATAATTTTGGGGGTCATGCCCATCCATATGAGAGCGTAGTATGGAATTGAGAGAATAATGGAGATAATGAATGGAATTATAATGAGAAAGGGGAATGGAAAAAGATGGAATTTAAATTTTACTTAATTATTGTAATTCCCCTTACAAGCACCTTTCCTCACACTCCTTACATATGTGAGGTAGAATTCATTGCCAATCACTTCATGCATTTGTGATTTGACTTTATAAGCTAAGGTAATGGTGAGATTCATTTAAAGAACATAATGGGAAAGATGGTAGTTCTTCAGATGATACTTGGAAATAACGTATGTGTTTCCCATTGGTCCCTCTTTCAATATTCCCTTCTCGTGGACTCATAGGCCCCTTTTGCTCCTAAGTTCTATTAGTCGCCTTGGACCATTAGATATTATATTCTAGATTTTCCCTTTTACATAGATTATAGTGCACCATAGTAAATTTACCACATATTCCATATAAATTAATTTATAACATGTCTATCCATTCTCTATACAAACCTTGGCCTCAATAACTACACTACAAATCCATACAAAACATATTTACAACATTTAGATCGTGAGATAAGTTATTTAAGTACACATGGCTCTACTCTTATCATATTAACCGCATATTCACAATTCATACATAATCTAATCCAGTGCTTTCTGAGGATAAAAAATGGGGTATTACACCTATCCAACTTAAGATAAACTGACAATGTAATATCAATGGGACAATTTCAAATAATGTTAATATTTTAAATCAAAAGGAGGAATTAATTCTTTGGCATGGAATTAAATATAAATATTCTTTTATACCATAGACAATAAGAAAAATATGGACATAAATATCCATGGAAGGTAACATGGATTTATAAAGTGTTTTCCAGGAAAAACTTCATTAAATCAAAAGAACGGTTTTTCCCATTCATAAATTTCTCTAAAGTTTTCATTTGTCTAGTAAGGAAAAAATATCTTCGATTACTTTCTAGAAACCCCGCACTTTGCACATGGAATTGCACTCCTAATTTTCCTTTCCTTCCTTATCTCTAGTATTATTTTGTAAGAACAAACGTATTATTTTGTTCGAAAAGGACAATGCAAAAAGAAAGAAAGAAAGAAAAAAGACCTTACCAAATATATGCATGCATACACAGTTTGCTCCAAGCTTGTAGATTTTCATTCTCTAATGGTTTTCCTTGATTCCCTATTATGTATGAAGTTATTTCCTCCACCCTCTTCTAAAGTGTCAAAATCTTACATGAAAATTCTTCCCAAATTATCTCTCTCAATTGAAAAAATTTAATGGTCAAAGGGATTAGGATAGGAGTTATCCTTGTTTTATCCATTATATTTTCTCATTTTCATGTGGAAGAGTGCATGGCTTCCTCTCTCAAAGTGGAAAATATGGGGTATGTGTTCAATCTCTTCCAGTTCTCTTACATTTTTAATTTAATTTTTTATTTTGGGGGGAAGGGGAGGATTTTTGTTGGGTTGTTATATTATTTTGGTGAAATTTGAAGGTTGAAGTGATTGACCAGAAATTCAAAGTCAAAGTGATTGACAACAAGTCAATTGGTTAGCCAATATGTGGTCGTCTGGAGATCGTGTGGAAAACAACTGAAGACCGAATGGAGGTCAACTAGTAATCCGACTGGTAGTCGATTGTAACAGAATCTCGAGATTCATGGAATTTGTATCCAATGATTTGCGTGGATCTGTAATCTTTTTTGGGCACCTTTATTTAGAATTTTTCCTACTGTAAAGATTATAAATAAGGAGTGATGTAATACTATAAAGGATAATCTTTAGATCAATCTATTAAAGGTTGTTGGTCATGAATATGTAAGTCGAATTGGTTGTAGGGTTGTTCTTGTGTAAAGAAAGAGGCATGATGTTGATTGTGTCTTAGGTGTGGAACAAGGTTAGGCATGTAACCTTTTATTCTAAATGAATAACACAAGAAGATATAAAGATGCTCAAGGAATGTTGGTTTTCCCGTTTGGGTTTCTTAGGTAAAATCTTTGTGTAAATTGTGTGATTGCTTTGTCATTTACTTTCTTGTTTAAATCTGTCTTCATCTCTTCTACTAGGTTTAGCGTGGAAATTTATTTCTTAACATGTGGTATCATAGATTGGTTTGAAAATATTGGATTTGAGCTAAACCCTAGGTCTAGTAAGAATCGTAAGTCTAAGATATTTAAAGTTGTTCTTAAAAGAATGACAAGTAGTTCGAGGATAGAGATCGAAAAATTCAATGG
Source organism: Picea glauca (assembly GCA_000966675.3). Taxonomy (NCBI): domain Eukaryota; kingdom Viridiplantae; phylum Streptophyta; class Pinopsida; order Pinales; family Pinaceae; genus Picea; species Picea glauca. Next base: position 1,069,999 of record JZKD02S1799086.1, read on the forward strand.
CCAAAATTTTGAGCTTTGGAAGCTGAAAATTGAAGATCTTGTATATTGAGAACAATGGGCAATAGTTTGTCCAGGTACCATTTCGACAAGTATGTCGAGGGAATAATGGGAGAAATTTAAAAGAAGGGAAAGGAGTATGATTTGATTGTCTTGCTGATTCGATGTTGTTGAATGTCTCAGGTGAATACTCGACTAAGAAATTGTGGGACAAGTTGGGAAGCTTGTACCAGTTGAAATCCATGGTAAATAAATTGTTCCTTAGAAAGAAACTACATCTTCTCAGGATGACTAATAGTAGTTCGATAACTGATCATTTGAATTCATTCAATACTATAATAATTTAGTTATCATATGTAGACATCAGAATCACTAAGAAGGAGAAATGTATTATCCTATTATGTTCTTTTCCAGACTCTTGGGATAACTTAGTCATGGCTATAGAGAATAATTCAACCACATTAGCACTAGAAGACACGGTTTCATATCTACTGTTAGAAGAAATGAGAAGAAATAACATGGAAGGATTGACCAAATATGCTTTAATGGTGAGAGTTTAACTAGTTGATAGACATAAAGGAACATTCTACGGTAGAAAATCTAAGTCGAAGGGTAAATATAAATCCTTGGTTCAGTCGATAAGAAGATGCTAGAAATACGATAAAGCTGAGAATTATAAAAATGACTGCAAGTCGAAGGAAATGGAAGTCAGTACACGATCTAATGAGAAGCAAACGACTGAGAGAAAGACTACTCTAGATAAATGAGACAATTTGTCTATGGAATTGACCAATACACAATTGGATCAGTATGTTTGGTTGATTGACTCAGGAGAATCCTATCATATGACACCTCACAAAGAATGGTTCTTCTAATATGAGATATATGAAGGAGGAGATGTGTTCTTGGGGGATGACTAAACAACCAAAATTGTTGGACGGGAAGATTCCAACTCATACTACAGGATGGGAGTAGAACCCTTATGCGTGTACTACATATTCCAAGTCTAGAAAGAAACCTAATATTTTTACACAAGATGAGTGATGTAAGAGTTCACACTCTATTTTAGAAGGATACATGCAAAATGGTAAGGGATGCGATGGTATTAATGAAATGATTCCAAATTGGAACCCTATACAAGTTGTTAGGGAATGTCAACTCAACTGGATGCAACAATATTATTGTTCTTGAAGTCAACTCGACTTGACTCATCTCGAGCTGAGTCGATTCAAACTGAATCGACAAGTTCTTGTCTAGTCAACCTGACCATGTTATGGCATGAGAGGATGGGACACATTGGATAAAAATGACTCCGAGCTATGCACAACAAATGTATGGTTGAATGTTTTCTTGAATGTAATTTAGAAATCAATTTTTGTGAACATTGTATATATGGAAAACAAAATCTAGTTAGGTTCACATATGGAGCGACAAGGGCAAAGGGGATTCTAGAATTGGTTCATAGTGATGTGTTCGGACCTGTAATAGTCCCTTCACTCGGTGGATCCTTGTATTATGTCTCCTCCATAGATTATTTTTCTAAGAAGACGTGGATACATTTTTTGAGGAAGAAATCAAAGGTTTTCGAGAGATTCAAAAAGTTTAAATCTCTTGTGAAAAACTAGACAGATAAGAAGATCAAGGTGCTGAGAACTAACAATGGTGGTGAATTATTTGGAAAGTATTTTGAGCACTTATGCAAACAGTGTAGGATAGCAAACCAAAACACCACACCATACACCCCACAACAAAATAGAATTGTTGAGAGAATGAATAGAACATTGATGGACAAGGTAAGGAACATGTTTAGTGGTGTTGGGCTCGCACAAGAATTTTAGGTAGAGGCAGTCAACACTACAAAATATCGTCTACTGAAACTATAAAGTTTCAATAACAACATATCAACCTCCCATAAGACTACGCAAGAAGAGGCGAGAATATTACCCTAAGTATTAAGCCTCGAAAAAAAAAAAACACATTAAACCTTAAAACTAAGAATCTAAGAATAAAATTATATTTATGATTTTGTAAATGTTTAATTTTTATATACTTTGCAACTTTATGGTTTTTTTATATTTTTTCTTTGATGTATAAAATGTAAATTAAACATAAATTAAACAAAAATTAATGAAAAGTTAATGAAAAATTAATAGTACAAGTGCTATTGTTAAATAATCTAGTGAAAAGTAAATGGATTATAAGATTTAGTTAGTATTTATAAGAAGTACCAAAAGTGAAATGAAATTTTACTATGTTTACTTTTAAACTAATAAAACAAAAAATTAATTAATATAATAAATAAAAAATAAAAGAAAGAAAATAAATAATTACATTTTATTTAATTTAAAGAAATAAAATGAATTGATATTATTTTGTGTTTTAGAATATTGTGTAAAAAAATAAAATTGAAAGTCTAAAATTTGATATTTTATTTATTTGTAATTTGATACATTTTTATTTTATAGATTTTTTTGATTCTTTAGAATTCTTTTTATAATTTGGATCAGCATTGTTTCTAATTATTTTAGATAGAATTTATCATTAGAATAGCCAAACCTAAAAAGACAAGGAAAAAAAATAAAAAAAAACTAGAACAAATATTGAAGGAAACAATGATGGTGAAGTTCAAAGCTGCTATTTATCCAAAAAAAAAAAAAATAAAAAAAAAATGAAAATGATTAGCACTGAAAAATTGATTTACATAAAGAGTTTTTACATAACAAATAAACTAGTTACTTTAAAAACACTATTAAAACTCAGCTTTACTTAGTTACTTCTCCACTTTGCAAGACGCCCCTGCTATAAACAGATCATCAAATCCTTGACTGAAAATGAATGGATGATGAATAATTAAAAAAAATGAACCTCTTTTTTTTCATACGTCTCTAAAAATTTTCCTCCCTGGAAAGCTATTTGATATTTTATCCCGGCAATTAGGATGGTTCTAAGTTTAACGAACTCAATCTCGTATTGGCTAAAAACAGCCTGGGATTTCTCCAAAAAAATATTAAAATACATTTGGAAAGAACCGTTATTCCACATGTCATTTTCCTTTATTAGCAAATATTTCAACAATTAGAAGAGTCGTTTCAAGCCATGGCATAGATAGTCATATCTGATTGGTAGCCCGGAAATTTTCTGCCCACCAATGGTCTGTAAAGCTTTATTTACTAAATTTGATGAATGAGGTTAAAAATGGTCTGTAAAGCTTCATTTACTAAATTTATGAATGAGGTTAAAAATAGTTTATGAAAAAGATTATTTTTCCACTTGGCTTTTGTATTCTACTCTTTTCTTGTGATATTTTACAATAATCGCTCCCAACTTCTCAACAAATTCTTTGCTGAATATATACTATATATGTTATAGCATTTGATTTGCAGCTTATTGCTTGCATCTCTGTAAAAATGTGCAAGGATTTCTGGATAAACCCATGCCTTTATACAGAAAGAATTGCACTATAAAATATTCAATCATTTCCTTCCATAGAATTGCACTAAAATATTCAGTCATTTCCTTCCATACTTCTTCTACACTTTTTCTATGTTCATATAAAGAGAACAAGGGGCGTTTTGACATATGTGTTGAAAAATTCTCAGCATCTCTAACTTTCTTTTGCTTGCGATGTAAGATATACTGTTGGAGACAATGGGAAATCAGAGAAGAAGTTCTTGCAGCTGGAGCCTCTATAAAATGCGCATGATATTTCCCCAACTCTTTAGATTGAATTATTGGTTATAACAGGAATCTCGAGATTGAAAATCCTTAATATGTAACTGAAGCCATCGACATCGCCATTCAATTCCACGCCTGTAAGACTTCCAGTCATCTGATAATGTATTTCCTACATTCCATGTATTTCCTACATTCCAAATGAAAGATTGCTAACCATACATCAAAATTGTATTGATAATTGCTTGTCTGGAGGAGCAACACAATTCCATAGTGAGGCATAGATAAGGATTTCAGCTGCAACAACTCCAAGGGTAGCAAGACGACGTTCATATTCTAGGGCATCAAGAAACAATTGCATGTAGATCTTGTCGGTATCAGAGCTATTGCCATTTGAGGAATTTGTTCCAGCACCTCCCCTTTGTTGAGCACCCTGCCTTATACGTTGCAGTGAATATTCTGTCTTTCTTGCCACTGTCACAAGATCCCACGCTAACCCATTATATCGTGTGATATTCTCTCAGCTGCGGACTGGAGAAGTTCATTTCTCGATTTTTCATATCAAATATATGACATGCTTTACCTCAAGAAATATCTTCAAAGGTTGAAGCACGTCAGAGACATATAGTGAATGGCGAACTGGGAGCTAGTGGCTTGTTTGTCATTCTATATGCAGCAATGATTCCCTTAAGTTGCCTCAAAACCTCAACAGACTTTTCCAACACTTTTTCAATCATGACATCCATTATTATAGGAACAGAATTTGATAATGCTTGTGAGGTATGGAGAATACTTTGTTTTGCTAGAGTAAGAACTTCACATTACGACGTACAAATTCTTCAATTGATTGCTGCCTAGCGGTGGAGGAAGGCGTTATCCTATGGCATCGAGGTTTGCTCATAATCAAAATGCATATCTTATAAGAGCACCTGAGTGGGTCCAATGGTTAAGAACATGTGTTATCTTCTGGGGAGGTTACAAGTTCAAAACCGGCGGGGGTAGGGATGCTCACATTGGCCCGTTGTGACAAGGCTGGAAGGGTAGACGACCCCTGGGATAGAGGTTCACTTCAGTGGGACTCGGGACGTCTCGGCCCCTGCTGAGTCACAAGTTATTGGTATATCTGGCTTGCAGGCTGTTGGATATACTCTTGGGAGGTTGCTGTTCCCATGGTTAAAAATAAAAAATGTATATCTTATCAAATCAAAATGCATTAAATCAGTTGGATTTGATAGCACATTGTGTAAATATTGATTCATCTAGGCTAAATGTTTTAGGAAATAATAGATTTTTTCTCGAAACATTTGTGTCAAATCTAACTAAAAATTATTAGATTCTTAAATTGAATAATTATTTCTGTATAATAAGAATTAAGGATTTTTCAGAAAGCTGAATCCATTTTTACATGCAAAAATAAATTTCAAATAACAAATTCATATAAATTTATATCACCCAAGCTCTTTCATAAAACAACTAGCTCTTTCATAAAACAACTAGACATTTGATACGTGATAACGCCTCATGTGGATTATCATATGCCTATTCGATAAGACCCATCTTTTCCCTATGTTTTCTTCATAACAAAGGTGATATGTATTACAATAGAAGGTTCGTCATTTATGCAATCCATAGAGGATCCATGCGAAGGGGCATGGTCAGTAACACCATTTGCTTCACAGTCTTTCCGCTGCACAGTCTTTTCTTCAAGGAAATCAAGTTGGATAAGCCATAAAAGCTTTGCAGGTTGAAAAGCAATGTGGTATCCCTTCACTCTACCATAAAACTCTTGCACAAGCTCAATAACAAATTTAGTCGAGATATATCAGCTTCATGTACCGTCTCGGGTAGATTGTAGATGAGAACAGAACTCATGATTGTTGGTAGAGAAAAGATCCTGTCATCATAGACATTATATTTTCCAACACTTTCAAAATCCTCTGTATCAAGAAATAAAACAGATGTCCTCACTCCTCCAAATCCATTTCTATGGTTTACCCCAAACCCAAATGCCTTTTATTTTTGTGTCACCAATATGCCCAACACCAAAACCTTCTTCACAGGAAAGAGATAGAAGCTGATTGAGAAGAAATGATTTTCCAGAACGATATGGACCAATGACCGCAACTGCTGCAATATGAGTTTCTAATTTTGAAATTGCATCTAGCCTCTCTTTCTTTTGCGAGAACTAGTTTTGTATGCTCAGTGTGGCTCTACGATAGGGAGCCTTGAGACATAGCGGCTATTATTGAGGTATTATGGATCTTGCAAATAGGGCAATGTAAACGGGAAAAGGACTTTAGGTTGTTGGTTGGAAAGCGTTTGAGACCATTGTAGTATACAATGTTATCATAACTTATTATTATTGATTTTTAATGCAAGCAAAGGGATATCATAGTATTGTAATGATTGAATTTAGTGCATGTTTTATTTTTAATATATGGTAATAGACTTCACACCATCAAATTGTGTTCCCTATCTTTGAAAAGAAAGAGATTTTTGCTACATCACAATAAGTTTTACATCACACTCCATTGTATCTTTAAAGGGTATTTTTCACCTCAATTATATATGAGAGAGTGAGAGGAGAACAATTCCATGAAAGAGATCTTTGCTACATCACAATAAGTTTTACATCACACTCCATTGTATCTTTAAAGGGTATTTTTCACCTCAATTATATATGAGAGAGTGAGAGGAGAACAATTCCATGAAAGAGATCTTTGCTACATCACAATAAGTTTTACATCACACTCCATTGTATCCTTAAATGGCATCTTTCCACTCAATTATATATGAGAGAGTGAGAGGAGAACAATTCCATGATGCATGTGGGATAAATTGGACTAAGTTTATAAAATGTCATAGACATGTAAAACACTAGGACTTCCCAGGAGGTCACCCATCCCAGTACTACTCTAGCCTAAGAACACTTAATTGCAAAGTTCTAATGTGATCCGATGCATTAACGCTATGTTGTAGGCATGTACATATGACCACTAGGAAATCCTTATATGACGTATGTAATTAACAAATGAATATGATATTACATTCCATTCCCCATCAAAAGAGTGAATATTATGGTTTATCAAAACGACAGGCTCAACATGGTGATTCAGTGGAAAAAGTGGATGGCCACCGAGATCCATTTGAATCATTCATCCCCCCTTAGGAAGCAATGTTCCCCATTGTGTCAAGTTCCCTTGGGATACAAGAAGACTTCTGCTAAATTTGAAGTTCGATGCGCTATTTGTCTTGTTGAAGAAGTTGTCTTGCTTAGCTTGTTGAGGGATGTCATGAACCTGTTGTTGGAGGGGTTGGATCCGTTCAACCAATCTAGCTGCATGATCTACCTGAGTGTGGGAGGACTCTATCGGTGAAGATAGAGCATGAAGAGTATGAAGGGTTCTGTTATAAATTTACTTGATTGGGTAGTGTGGAGGCACTCCCGTAGGTGCAGCAAGAACATCTCGGTACTCTTCTACAATCTTGCCGATCTGCTTCTACTAGATAGAAAGGTCTTGGGATGAGGTTGCAGTGGTTTCACTGTCCTTCTGTTCACCTTCTGATCTAATGGTGAAGGGGATAAACTTTGCAATATGAGAAATTACTTTGTGGCATTGTTTTGGTGGGACAATAGTCGGAACTACCTCTGGTATCCGTTATATATGACCCCCTAGAGTAACAATGATGCTATGGGGTCAAGACTCATAAATAACATGACACATCCACATATATGGATAGCCTAATAGAACATCATAGACTTCCAGTGGGGAAACATTGTACAATACCTCATCCTTGAAGGGCTTGATGTTGTAGGATAGCTAACACTGTTGGCTAACGCGAATATCTTTACCCTGGAGAAGCCACCCGATGTTGTATGACTGCGGGTGTGGTGTTGTTGGCAAATCCAACTACTTGAAAACCTTGTTGAGATGATGTTCTTTTGGCTTATGTTATCAACAATAAAATGTAGTGGGGTCCCCTTCACCCACATCTCTGAATGGAATAGTCTCTCCCCCTCCTCAAGATCCTCTTCTAGTTGGATTGTTGCAGTTGTGACAGTAGCAATGGTTTATGCATCAATGATCAATATCATTTTATTATTTTCTGAATCAGGGTCCAAGTCAAGGTTTGGCTCTTTTTCGTTGAGCTCGGCCACCAATGACTCTATTGAGCGACATTCGTCAGTATTGTGCTAAGGGATGTTGTGGAACTCACACTACTTTCCAGTGTCTTTCTTAGACTTCCTATATTACCCATGTTTCCCCCAGTTTGTAAATATAACTATAACTGGCCAAGAGACTATGGCGGACTAAATATGTGTGAATGTTTGATTTGATGAACCTTTGTATAAAAGGGTAAATGTATAATTTTTTTGTTATTAATAGAAATTGAATATGTGTTGCACCACTGTTGAAAGGGAGGAGTTTGCCAAGATAGACCATGGATGCTATGAGAGATATGGTGAGGGGTAACCAAGAATGGTTGAGATGACCCTCATCAGACCAATAACTACTGGGTGTAATTGCTCAACATTCCTCTGACCCAAAAATGAGTTACCAATCAGGATGGTAGTTGGAAGGCCATCCTCAAGAGTTAATGAGGAGATGGGGCAGGGTACCCATTTGTAAGGCTTCCAGGGCTAAGCACGAATTGAGATTCATACCCACGCAACCTTGCTGAGAAAGGAAAGAAAGGAGGTAATTCGGGGGACAGAGACAAATCTGCAAGATAGAAGAGTAGAGAGAACAATCTCCACAAGAGAAGAGAGTGTGTTGTTTGACTGGGGAGTTGAGAGAAAAGATGAGAAACAAACTCAGTTTGGTTGAAAAGAAGCCATGGGTGGGGTTTCTCTACAAGCTAATAAACGAGGATGACGAGTGACTGAGGAAGTGATCATGTAGACCTCCTTGCTTGAAGTAGAGAAAAATGGTTGCCAATTTCCTGTGGGAGGAGAAGAGTAACCTTTGTCCTTGACTGTCGTGGTGAAAGGAGAAAGAATCTCTCTCGGAGAATCATGGTCTAGCAGGGTGGCTAGTGGTAAATCCGCTAGGAGTGGTTGTGCCTACAGTTGGGAGGAAACATACATCCCTTTCAGTAGTCGCTTCACATTCTCCATTTCTTATAAGTGTTATTGTACTCTCTCTCTCTCTCTCTCTCTCTCTCTCTCTCTCTCTCTCTCTCTCTCTCTATATATATATATATATATATATATATATATATATATATATATATATATATATATTGGATGCGATGATGGAATTATGTGTTTATGTTTAAGTCTTTCAATATTTGAACAGTTATTAGAAACACTCATTTTCTTATGTAAATCATTGTATCTATATGGTCTTTGATTTATCTCAGTTTAGTTTCTAGAGAGTCATGGGATGTGAATCCGTGGGAGAGTTAGGGTAGGAGAAACTAAAATGTCTAAGTCTTGTCGATCCTTTGAGTTTCCTTAACGGGAATGTCAAGTTCAAACCTGTGGGAGAAGTGTGTTTCCTTTAGACTATCCACCCATTTGACCGAGGGCTCATGCCCACGTCCTTAACCCATTTGCTGCTAAAAGGATTAACACTTAGCCCACAAGAATTTACAAAAGATCCATATGACCAGGGTCTGGGAACCCTGTGCTAGTCCAAAAGGAGCTATCTCTTTCGACTTCGAGACTTTGGAACTTATGACTCCACAATCCTCAAAAACAACTGAAGGCCGAAGTCATGAATTGATGAGGGCCATCGATTTGGGGATCCAGTGGAGATCTCTCTCAGTTGTTAGATAGTACTTAGGAAGGGTATCATTAAGTGTTTTGGTGAAGTGCTACTTCAGGAGAATAGAAGTGGTCTAGTGTTGAAACTCCAGAATTTCAGAGTCGTGAAGTTAATTAGGACCATTGATAATAGAGGGACGTGTGTCCACAGATCAATGACTATCTGGAAGTTCGAGTATTTGGTGGTATAGGGACGTGCGATTTTCCCCAGAGTTATGCAAGCCAGAGTAGATCATGTCCGTGAATGCTAGGTACAAGTGGTGGTAAATCAGGCGTGGTTCAGAGAGGAAGCTAGAATATACGCATTGAACTCCCAAATATTGAACTTCCGAAGTGACGTGGACCATTGATCCTTGGATCCTTCGGGAGCCCTCTTAGCCGTCGATCTAAGGAACCCACCCTTGACTTCCCAAGCAACCGAGAACACTTCATGGAGCGACACGTGGCCCCTACTTGTCCCCTATCAAATGTTGTCTGTCGAACTAGAGCCATTGGATGAGAGAGTACGTGGAAAGTGATCCTATAGTCCGGAGACTTAGTACTTTGGAGGAACTTGGCCAAGATTTTTCAAGATGTGAAAACTCCCGAAGTCGTGAACGACAAAGTAATATGGAATGTTGATAGGTAGAGGACATGTGGCACTAGATATGAGAGTTCGAAGACTTGGATCTTCGAGGAAATTGAGATATAAGGAGTTGGTAAGCTCCGAAGTATAGAGTTGCAAAGTAATGAGAGCCATAAATCTATGGATCTATGGGGACTCTTAGTGACTGTGAGATCGAAGGGATGGGTAACTATTAGTCCAAGATGACGTGGCATCTTGACATCATTCAAGGTGACGTGGACCCACATTATGCGTTCCACATGTCACTCAGATATGGATGATTGACAGACCCCTTACGCCTATTAGGGAATGACACGTGTCACCGCCTAATGAGGAGACGTGTCACCCCTGGCCCTCGCTGCATGTCAATGATCTAGATTTTATGAGCAGAATGAAATGAATACAAATTATTATCAAAAGGTGCTTAACATAGAATAACCGATATACAATAAAATTGGTTTCTATTCAATAAGGAAATAAGATGAAATTGTAAAATGCAGCAGAAAACAAGCTTGCTAGAATGGTGGCGGCTTATCTCTGAGAAGAGATGTGATGAATACACTCATTCGCAAGAAGATGACTAAAATGAGGCTCTGAAGGAATTTTTACAATAAATATGCATGCCAAAACCCTAGATATCCAAAAACCTAACCCTAAGAGATGAAGCGCCAAAAGTCATGTGGGCCCTGTTGGGGTAAGTTAGTACATCAACTTCTCGGGGTTGTAACTTTTGCATACGATCTTCATTTTAGGCACACAATATCCCATTGGAAAGGTCTAATCAAGAAGAAATATTTTCGACTGGCTCAGGTTAATGCCTTCAACAATCACCTGGGCCCCAAATCCCCAAAAAATGTCGTTTAGGGCCTCAAAATGATCCTGGAAGTTTGGAACCCGAAAAACTGCTGAACAATTTCCAAGGTGGAAAACTATTTTTTGAGCCAGTAGAATAGGTGGATAGCCACCAATATCCACCTGTATCAATCCTCCCTCCTTAGGAAGCAATGGTCTCCATTGCATTGAGTTCCCCCATCAAATGAGGAAATTTCTGTTGAATTTGGCCCTGGGTGAGCCACTTGCCTTGGTGCAGGAGTTGCTCGGCTTTGACAACTCGATAAAGTTGGATTCATTGCTGGTGAGTTCCCTTGACCTGTTTTTCCATAATATGATCATTGGATGCTTGTTGTATGCAGTCAGGGTTGAGCTCTATTGGTGTCAATTGTTATGTTACCTCTGAGGTGTCCAATAATGGTGGGAAATAAGGCTGAAGGAGATCCATGTTGAACACTGGGTGCAAGCCAAGGAAAGGAGGAATGTTGAGCTCAAAATAATTATCACCCACAGCCTTGGTGATGGTGTACAACCTATAACGGAGTGGGAAAATCTTATGATGGGGTCATGTAAGGCGTTATTTCCACAAGTGTAACCAAACTTTGTCTCCCACCTGAAACTTATGTGGCATCCGATGTTGATCATGGTGTTGCTTGTACTTGTCATTGGACTTCATTAGGATATCCTAAAACTATTGGTGGATGTGATGGATCTACTCAATGAACCGAGTGTCTTTGTCAGCTTCAGTTGGAGTAGGAGATAATTCGGCTGAGGTGACCGCAAGGGATAGTGTAACATCTATGGGACCCAATGGCAGGAATCCCAACCCCACCTGAAAGGGGTTGTGGCCAATTGAGCTATGTAGGGCTCGGTTGTAGCTATGATGGACATAGGGAAGACTCTCATCCCATGTGCGAGGGTTCTTGGAATTATACATGTGCAGGATATGCACGATCATTCGATTTACAACCTCGGTTTGGCCATCTGTCTGGGGGTGGAAGTCCGTGAATTTGGTGAGCTTGGTGTCCAATAATGACCAGAGGCTCGACCAGAATGTGTTGAGAAATCGAATGACCCGATCAGAGACAATTGTGGGATTCCAAAATGTACCCAGACTCATTCAAAGAAGAGCTTGGCAGTGGCCTCTTCTGTGATGGCCACTATATTTTCGATGTCAAATTATTGTGCCACCCCACTGTAGTGGGATTTCCAGATCATTTTTTCCTGCTCACTTGATGGAATGCAGATATGGCCCAGACGACACAACAACCCATCCTAAAGATGGAAATTATCGACAACTGTGTTTGTGGCCAACATTTGGTAGGTGGTGGCGAAGTCAAGGTCTGTATTGTAGAGTTGGGGCCATCCAGAGGTTTCATGGTCGCAAGAGTCTAGAACCGTGGTGAGTGTCGCGGCTGGAGGTATGCTGAGGCAATCAATGATGTTGTTGGTGCTTCATGTTTTATACTTGATGTTGCGGTGGAATTTCTGCAAGTATGTGGACCACTTCTGATGGTGGTCATTCTGCAATTTTCCCTGTGTCTGCATGAACTGCAGTGACTTATGGTCAGTGTGGGTGACTGTCTTCTTTCCAAGAATGTAATGTCTCCACTGGCGGAAGACTTGTACAATGGAGTACATTTATTTGTTGTAAGTAGGGTACTTATGGAAAACATATGATAGTGTCTCACTATGATAGGCCACAGGGTGGTCGTGCTGAGTGAGAACAACTCCCACAACATAGTCTGAAGAATCTGTCTTGATCTCAAAGGGTTGTTGCAGGTCCAGAAGTGAAATTATTGGGGCTTATCACAAGTGCTTCTTCAAATCATCGAACATTTGTTGTTGAGACCAACCCCACACAAATTTCTCCTTACCACCACCTCTGGTTATTTGGCTAAGAGCCCATGCAATATGGGAGAATCCCAACACAAACTTGTGGTAGAAATTGGCAAGGCCCAAGAAGCTATGAAGCTCACTGAGTGTGGTTGGGGCTAGCTGTCACAGATGAATTGGATCTTGGCTAGATCCACATGTATGCCATGTTGATCAATGATGTAGCCCAGGTAATGGACCCTGTCCATGCCGAAGGAGCATTTTTCCAAATTGGCGTATAGCTTGTGCTACTGCAGGGTGTGCAGAACCTACTGAATATGTTGCAATTGTTCTGCCCAAGTCTTGTTGTAAATGAGAATGGTATCCAGATACACCACTACAAAAGTATTGGTGAATGGTCACAAGATATCATCCATCATCTTCATGAAAGTGCTCAGAGCATTTGTCAAACCAAAGGGAATGACCAACCATTCAAAAATACATTCCTTTGACTTGAAGGTGGTCTTCCATACATTTGTCTGTTCTATCGGGACCTGGTGGTAGCCAAAATTCAGATCAATATTATTGAAGTATTTGGCCCCCATGAGATGATCAAGGAGGTCGTTGATTCGGGGAATTGGGTACTGGTTTCTGATTGTGATTTTATTCAGAGCCTGGTAATCAATGCAGAGTCGCCAAGTTCCATTTTTCTTTTGTACCAATACGATTGGGCTCCCACAAGGTGATGAGATGGGAAGGATGTGCCCCTTATGGAGCAGTTATTGGATATGCCTCTTGATCTCCTCATTCTCTAATAGAGAGTGGCAGTAGACTGGCCCATTGGGTAGTAGTGTGTCGGGGGTCAGATCGATGGGGTGCTTGACGTGACAGTGCAGAGGTACCCCGGTAGGTGAGGAGAAGATATATGAGTATTCTTCCATGACCTTATCTACTTGCTTCTGCTATGTGGAGAGGTCATCCATGGAGACCCTAGATGTGGCTGCAATATTTTTCTCATTCTGAGAGTGAATCATGAAGAAGAAAAACTTCCCTGTCTGAGAGATGACCTTCCTGCATTACTTGGCAGAGATCAAGGAAATAGCACTAGGTGGGACTTCCTCGGGTATCTTGTACAATTTCTTGTTCAAAGTGAGAATAACACTGCTAGGCCTAGACTCATATACAACATGGTGTTTCCATAAATATGGTTGGCCCAAAATAACATTACAAACTTAGAGAGGGGAAACATCACACAACACCTTGTCTTTGAAGGGCTTCATGTCATATGATAGGCGACATTGTTGGCTAACGCGGATGTCGCTTCTTTGGTGGAGGCATTTGATGGTGTAGGGTTGCAGGTGCAACATTGTCGATAGGGTGAGTCACTTGAAAAACTCTACTGAAATGAGTTTCTTTTGGCTACCGCTATCAACGATGAAGTGAAACAGGGTACTCTTCACCCACATCTGTGAATGAAAAAGGCATGTTCCTTCCTCTGGCTTGTCTAGTTCACCGGGCTGGAGCTTGGTGGTAGAAACGGTAGTACTGGGTTTTGCGTCAATTATCTTTCTCCCTCTTTCTGGTTCTGACTTAGAGTCAGAACCTACATCTGATTCAGAGGCTTTCACCTCAACCACCAGTGACTGCTTTGAACGAGAATCAACAGTGTTATGCTAGGGGCTCTTATGGAAGTCGCACCACTTCCCAGTATCTTTCTTTGTATTTTCGATGTCCTTCTTTTCTTGCGGCCTGGACTGGTTGTCCTGAGGAGGTATGTCTTTGCTTTATCCTTTGTTTTGCAAGTTGGGGCCGCCTTTTTTAGGATTTTGCTGTGAGGGGTTCCCAGGCCCAAATTGTCGCATCTTTTGTTTGAGCTTATGCTCGATTTTGACAGCATATCGGTAGGCCGCGCCCAAGCATGATATGTACAAAAACTCCATTTCAGCCTGGAATTATCTATGCAGATCATCGCGATACTTGAGCACCAGATGTCGCTCAGAATATTTGATACCCATCTTGGTGCGCAAGGTATGGAGGATATTTGTGAACTCGAGCACTGTTTAGTCTCTTTCCTGCCTCAATGTGGTCCATTTTGTGTATAGGTCATCATAACTTCCAACATGGTAGTATTGTTCCTTAATAGCATCCCTGAAGGACTCCCAGGGGACCCCAACTGTAAATAATGAGGGTTCCTATGTTTCCTTTTGCTCGCAGAAAGTTTCCCACCAATCTTTGACATGGGGAATGACTTTGAGGAGCGCAAAAGTAATTTTTTCTCTATTTGAGAAGTTATGGACAAAGAAATACCCTTCTAGTAGATTCAACCATTTATCTACAGCATCTGCGTCTATCTGACATTCAAATATAGGAATATTGAAGTTGATTTGTACCTTGAAGGGGGAAACACCTTTGTTTGAGGAAGATGTGTCGCCTGTTGGTAGTCTTTGAAGGATTTGCACAAAACTATCCATCATCTCATTCCTTTGTTGCGTGAGGGATTCCTCGAGAAACATTTTGAAGGGATCTCCTTTCTCGTCATATTTCTTTTCTCCCGCCATGAGAGGTTGCTTGGGAGTGAGAGATCTTTTTTCCTCAAGAGAAACAAGCTTGAGACCCAATTCTTTGTACCCTGACCTTGTTGGGGACATGCATTAAGAACGACAAGGAGTAGACCGCTCTGATACCATTGATTCAGATTTTATGAGAAGAAAAAAATGAATACAGATTATTATCAAAAGATGCTTAACATAGAATAAAATATATACGGTAAAACGGGTTTCTATTCAACAAGGAAATAAGATGAAACCATAAAATGCAGTGGGAAACAAGCTTGCTAGAATGGTGGTGGCTTATCTTTGAGAAGAGATGCGATGACTACGCTCATTCGCAAGAAGATGACTACAATGAGGCTCTGAAGTCATTTTTACAATAAATATGAATGCCATAACCCTAGACATCCAAAAACCTAACCCTAGGAGCTGAAGCGTCAAAATTCATGTGGGCCCAGTTGGGGTAAGTTAGTACATCAACTTACCGGGGTCATAACTTTTGCATACGATCTTTGTTTTAAGTGCACAATATCTCATTGGAAAGGTCTAACTGAGAAGAATGATTTTCAACTAGCCCAGGTTAGTGCCATTGACAATTACCTAGGCCCCAAATCCCAAAAAATGTCGTTTAGGGCCTCAAAATGACCCCAGAAGTTTGGAACCCGAACAAATGTCGAAAAACTACCAAGGTGGAAAACTATTTTTCGATCTAGTGGAATGGGTGTGTGGCCACCGATATCCACCTGGATCATTCAACCTATGGTTTGTTCCCACCTGGCCAATGTGGTTGGTGACGTGTCTGGGACTCCGAGAGTCTGAATAATTTTGGGAGTTCGGAAGATTTGGGTGCAATATAGTAAAGTGGTGTTCAACGAAGATCAACGATTGTTGAATGTTGAACGTTCAATGAAGATTGTCGAATCACCGAAAGCGTAGGATGTCGACTGTCGAACGCCGAAAAAGAGACATTCAATGTAAAATTCCAAACGTTGATTGTCGAATGGCTAAGGCCACATGGCGATATTTAGGGACTTCAGGGATTAGGAAAAAGGAGTGTTCAGCACTGAACATCGAAGACCCCAACTAATAACACTCAGATAACTTCGGGAGGTCGTATCTTGCAAACCAGGGATTGGATTTTGAATCGTTAATATTCGTTATAAAGATGCGAACGAGTAGAAGAGGATGAAGACCTCAGAGAGATGATTTGATATAGTTAGGAAAAACAAAAATTTGATGCCCCATCCCTAGAAAGGGTATTTAGGGGTCAGGTGTGTTACAAATTGGTATCAGAGCATGGAAACAACACTTGGCCTTCTTGGCCTCATGCGCGAGTCGCATAAAAATATTATTAGAGAACTTTATGGGGTAACACCCTACCTTACCCCCCTTCTATAAGAAACTTGTCTGAACCTCTACTAAAGAGAGGAACGAAACCTTCAACTGTTGATAGATGTTTTGGAAGTCTGCATTGTATGTTGCTAATGTTTTCAAATAAAGAAACTGACTTCACTTTGCAATTATATGTGTTGTTCATGAATTGGTATATTAGTAAATAACATAAAATGTTTTATCAACACTCAAGATGTCAGTGAATAGTAGGAAAAATACAAAGTAAGGGATGGTGACACACCATGAGTTAAGGGAGAGTTCCCACAATAGAGAGGAAGAATTTTATGAAAGGAGGACAGTGGAAACCCCTCCAGATTTGGCCGAAACTGTAAGAAGTCTAATGGTAGAATTACAGAGATGTAAGGATGACAATGAAAGGTTGATAAAGGAGAAGGAAAAGCAGACCGAAATTAATGCAGTCCCACTGCAAAGTCTATCAGATATACAAAGTAAACTGCAACATGGTCCAATTTCCAGTCATATAGACATACATCATACTAATAAAACTCCAATTCCACCTGAGATACAAAATCATGGTCTGGAAAGTGGCCACACTAGGAGGAGCACCTCAAGGAAGGCCCAACATGGAGCCAAGAGACACTCAATGGAAGATTCCTCTAGTGATGACACTGCCAACTCCAAGGAATCTTCTAGTGGAAAAACTAGTTCACATTCTCAGGCGAGAGGAAAGAAGAGGAAACATTCCAAGAGTCATGACCCTGAAGAATTCAAGAAAGACAAACCGCCCACCTTCGATGGAGAGATTAAGAAGAGGTAAGAATAATAAGTTTGGCTACTCGGCTTGAAGAAGTACTTCAGAGTCCATGACTACTATGAAAACTTAAAGGCTCGGATAGCCATTTTTGACATGAATGAGAAAGATTCCATTTGGTGGGAGGACCTTAAGAATGTGAAAGGAATCCATAAGAAGGACTTGTCATGGAAATAATTTGAGAAATACTTCAAGAAGAAGTATTTGTTAGAGAAGTACTTTGATGGGAAGACCAATGAGTTATATAAACTCAAGCCGGGACAACTCACCATAGATGAGTATATCAAAAAATTTCTTGAGCTGATGAGGTATGTGCCCTACATAAAGGATGAAAAGGTAAATATGCAACGATTTATTAATGGATTACCTCAGTCCTACCAGGACATAATTGAGTTTGATGAGCCAAATAATTTAGAAGATATTATTCGAAATGAAAGGTATTAATATGAGAAATTCAAGAATAAGACAGAACCCCATGAAGACTAGAAGAAAAAAAAAATGGGATTCAAGATGAAGGGGTTTAAACCCTCGAGATTTAAGAACCATGGGAAGAGATCTAGGATGAGCCTTCCTGCCAAAAGTGTGTATCAACAAATTTTTCCATCCCAGAGTGGAAATAAACCATTCGTAGCATCTCCAAGTAAGACTGATAACACGAAGAGAGAACCCTTGAAATGTTGGGGTTATGGAGTGGAACATTTGTTGAGGGATTGTCCGCATAGGAAACAAATAAATAAGAGGGTCTACAAAATCCAAGAGGCTACCATAGTCAATGATGTGGCCAGGAGCATGCCACAAATTTATGCAGCCCTGGATAATAGACAAGTTGACCACCAAGCTTCAGTGGTGGAGATGGAAGGTACGATTGTCAACCATCATGTTTCCATTTTAATTGACCCTGGTTCTAATTTGAGTTATGTTTCCCCTCAAACTATTCAGAAATGTAAATTTCAACAAGTTAAACATGTTAAATCATGGCTGGTACAACTAGCCACTGGAACCAAAAGAAACATAACAGAGGTCATACCATCATTCGAATTCATTATAAGTGTGTTTCCCACCCAAGTGAACCTAAACATACTTCCTTTAGAATCCTATGACCTGTTGATTGGCATGGATTGGTTGGCTTCCCATAAAACCAAGTTGGATTGTTACAGTAAAACTTTGGAGTGTGAAAATGAAGAAGGAAGTAGGGCAACCCTACAAGGGATTCAAAAGCTTGTCGCAGTGAGACAAATATCATCCCTCCAAGTGAACAAGTATTGTAGAAAGGGATGTCCCTTGTATGCAATACAAGTATTTAACTCTATTGAGAACGACAAACCCAACCTAGAGGACCATCCCATATTAAGAGAATATAAAGATGTATTCCCATAAGAGGTGTCAGGTCTACCTCCGAGAAGGGATATTGAATTTTCAATAGAACTTGTACCAGGAACAGTGCCAATGTCTAGAAAACCCTATAGAATGAGTACACCAGAGCTAGTTGAACTCAAACTACAACTGAAGTATATGTGGGACAAAGGCTACATTCAACCTAGTGTATCCCCATGGGGAGCACCAACCTTGCTTTTGAAAAATAAAGATGACACACTCAGACTGTGCATAGATTATAGACAACTCAATAAGATGACCATCAAGAATAAGTTTCACTTGCCAACAATCGATGACTTGTTTGACCAATTAACGGGTGCTACAATCTTCTCCAAGATTGAATTGAAGTCTAGATACCATCATGTCCGAATTAAAGATGAAGACATCCACAAGACAACCTTTAGGACAATATATGGTCACTATGAATTTGTGGTGGTGCCATTTGGGATTACCAATGCACCAACCACTTTTATATGCTTAATGAATAACGTATTCAGAAAGTCCTTGGATAGGTTCGTGTTGGTCTTCTTTGATGATATCCTAATCTGTTCCAAGAATAGGGAAGAGCATGAGGATCATCTCAAGGTAGTACTCCAAGTACTAAGAGAACATAAGCTCTATGCTAAGCTTAGTAAGTGTGAATTTTTCCAGAAACAAGTCCATTACTTAGGCCATGTTATTTTTTAGGAAGGAGTGGTAGTTGATCCTGACACGATTAAAGCCATCATGGATTGGCCTACCCCAAAGGATGTATCTGATATCAAATCCTTTATGGGCCTAGCAAGATACTAAAGGAGGTTCATAAATGGATTCTCCAATATTGGTTGCCCAATCACCTCCCTTCAGAAAAAGGGGGTTAAATTCATTTGGACATCAAAATGTGAATAAATATTTCAAGAGATGAAATACCTTCTAACCAATGCGCCTATACTTAAGATTGCAGACCCAAACAAGGACTTCCTTGTGTGTACATATGCCTACAAGGAAGGGCTCAGAGGTGTCCTTATGCAAGAAGGACATGTGATTTGTTACGAATCCAGAAAATTGAATGAGCATGAAGTCAATTATTGGACCCACGATATGGAATTGGTTGCCATAGTGAATTCTTTAAAAATGTGGAGGCATTACCTCTTAGGTAGAAGATTTGTACTCATGACAGACCATAGTGGGTTGAGGTATTTGTTTGACCAACCAAAACTCAATGTGAGACAAGCTAGGTGGATGGCTCTCCTTAGTGAGTTTGATTTTGAAATCAAACATATCAAAGGAAAGGAGAATAGGGTGGTTGATTCCCTTAGTATAAGTATGAAATTATTTCACTTGGCAGTTGTAAGTGCCAGTGAATCAGACATCAAAGAGAAGGTCAAAACTGCACAAGAAAAAGATGCATTTTTCAAGATCGTGACATCATATCTAAAGAAAGAGCCCACAGGGATGAAGTACAAAGGCTATCAGATGCTTAATGATGGAATGCTAACTTACAAGGGAAGATTGCATATTCAAAATTGTGATGAATTGAAGAGGTTCATAATGGATGAACTAAACAAAAGACCATATATTGATCATCCTAGTTATCGGAAAATGATCACGACCAATAGGAAACTATTTTATTGGCCCGGAATGAAAAATGACATATTTTATTACTTAGCTAAGTGTCTAGAATGTCAGCAAGTCAAGGCAGAGCACCGTCACCCAGTAGGGCTATTGCAACCCCTACCAATTCATGAATGGAAATGGGAAACCATCTCCATGGATTTCATCATAGGATTAACAAGATCAACCAAACAAAACAACGCCATCATGGTAGTTGTGGAAAAACTGAGCAAGGTTGCTCACTTCATACCCTTCAAGTCAACTTGCAAGGCAATAGATATTGCCAACATTTTCATGAAGGAGATATTCAGACTGCATGGCATGCCTAAGGAAATTATATCCGACAGAGATACAAAATTTACTTCAAACTTTTGGAAATCTTTGTTTGTTGGTTTTGAAACAAAATTGCTCTTTAGTACAACCTATCACCCTCAAACTAATGGGAAGACAGAGAGGGTAAACCAAGTATTAGAAGACATGTTGAGGATGCATTTAATGCATCAGCCCAAGAAGTGGGAGGACTACCTACCACTAGTAGAATTTTCCTACAACAATTGCTATCAAGATTCATTAAAAATGAGCCCTTTTGAAGCCCTCTATGGAAGACAATGTAACATTCCAATCAACTGGAACAACCCAGTAGACAGAGTTACAATCGGGCCAGACATGCTAAAGGAAATGGAAAAACTAATAATTTAGATCAGAAAAAATATGAAGATAACCCAGGATAGACAAAAGAGCTATGCAGACATGAAAATGACTCCTAGAGAGTTCAAAGCAGGGGATCATGTGTATCTCCAAGTTAGACCCAGAAAAAGTTATTTGAGGATGGGAGCTTGTGCCAAGCTGGCACCTCGGTATTGTGGACCCTTTGAAGTTTTGGATAGAGTGGGACTAGTAGTCTATCAGCTTGCACTTCCTCCCACAATGAAGGCACATAATGTTTTCCATGTTTCTTTATTAAAGAAGTATGTACACGATTCTATTCATATTATTGACTGGTCTGTGATTCAGGTGGAACTCGAGGGAGAATTTCTGCCAGAACCTTAATGCATAATAGACAACAATGTTGCATATACCATGTTAGGGAAAGTTTCGGTGAGGGTCTAGAATGTAACCTCTCGGTGACATCGGCAAAAAATGTCGGAATATCTCGGAAAATGTCGCAAGACGTCAAAAACATACAAAAACACTCATTTTTTTCAATTTTTTAAATTTGTAAAGCAATAACAACATCAAATAAACACTTTTCTACATAAATATGAAAACACAACCAATAAATAAGATGCATAATATGTCATGTGGTCACATATCGTTACTAAACTGAAAATTCTAAAACATGCTCCTGATAGGATGATAGTCAAAATCACATCAAATGATCAAAATAAATGTATCTCATGAGATGAATCATCATGAGGCATCCAGATACTAAACAGTACATGATAAAATGAAAATTATAGATCATAGGAATCCAAATCATTGATTCCCTTTAGGTCGTGCTGCTCTATCCCTTTTACAGGTAAAGGGCACCAAATTTCCTCTAGAAGCAGTAGGTGGTCGTGGAGGTACTCTAGATGAGATTGGAGTGGAAGCTCCAACTGCTTCAGATGATCCATATGAGGTGGTAAGTGATGGGGACTAGGTGGAAGGAAAATTGTGTTGACTCCTCCCAGTCCCAACGGACCCAATTCCAACTCCAGGTATGGATCTCCGTGGAGGTGGTGGTGGCATTGGATCCACTGGAAGTCCAATCTCATCCTTAGCCTATGTATCCACTGGAAGTGGAACATCTTCCTCCTCCTCCTCCTCCTCTGTATCCCCCTCCTCCCTCAAATCATCTGCATTCTCCTCCAACCACTCAGGGGCCTCCTCCATCTCAGGATCCCGAATCTCCACCCTCCACTGACTGGTGGTGTCAATGTTATTCAATGAAATGCCTTCTATGTCAGGTTATTTGTCAAGTTGCTTCACCCACAACCTTAGATTGTAGTAGACATATATCAAGTAATTAAGGTGCTAGGTACCTAACCTATATGAACATTGAGAGCTATAGTTAGTGATGGTAAATAAATAGTAAATACTAAATTGTAAAAATTAAAATTAAAAAAAAATATAAACAATTTAAATTTTGATTGTTGCATTTTTTAACATTTCTAACCTATTGCGCTTCTTGGAGTATATCTTTTCAAAGACACTCCAATTGCGCTCACACCCTGAAGAACTGCAAGTTTGACTAAGCACTCGAATGACAAGTTTCTACAGCTCTGGGAGCTTTCCACCATAGTGTTTCCACCAGACATCTACAATAAATAAAATGAAAGGAATACAATGAATTATATTTCAGATTTCCATCAAGTAATAAATGTCATATATAATATATAGAAAGGAATAAACAAAATTTGAAATTGAAGCTTACATGGCATCCTTGTGGTCCTATATTGGATAGCCATATCATAACCCAACATCCCAGATGCCATCCTATATATCTCATTCTGTCTATAAATATCTGAGCATTTAGCTGGAGTCAACACCATCATCTTAACATATTGGAGGAAACCATCAATGACCTCACCATCAAAATTAAATCCACAAGCATAAGCGAATGCAGGGTTGAAGTAGAGCCCTGTTGCATGAATGGGACGATGGAGAGTGTTATTCCATCACTCATCAATCACACCCCATATATGAGCTCTCTTGGTGAGTCATTCCTCCCCCTTGTTCTCATAGTACCGGTAGATAGCTTCCTTGGCCCTATACATGGACTCATACAAGTAGACCATTGCAGGCTTCTCACCATCAACCAATCGAAGAACCTTTACCAAAGGTTCACTAATGGTACATACCTCCCCTACTCCACTCTAGAATCTCAGGTCATGTCCCACAAGTTGGGATATGGCTTGTCCATCTTGTTTGGTGCTATAGACACAAGCAACCCACTCATTAGAAAGAAGCATTCTTTGTAAGTCCAACATACTATTGAGGATCGACTGAAGAGAAATGAAGCTGGTGGAAAAACGTGTGATTGCGGGACACACCAACTCTCTGTTCCCTGTGAATTGTCTCATGAGTGAAAGAACATATGTGTGATTATATACATATATTGTCACACTCCGAGCTGAATCAATGATTTCCTTGATCCAAGGAAGTTTTCCCATGTCCTCTAGCATAAAATCAATGTAATGGGTGACACAAGGAGTCTAGTACAAGGATGGATACCTCTGCATAAGCATCCTCCCAGCAACAACATAATTAGTAGCATTGTCCGTGATGAATTGGACAACATACTGCGGGCCTATCTCTAGGATAAAGCCATCCAACAACTCACATAATAATTTTGCATATTTTGTATATGCACTTGCATCAACACTTTTGATAAACATTGTCTCCTTGGGACAATTAACCAATAAGTTTAGAATTGATTTTCCCTTCCCATCAGTCCACCCATCCGACATCACGGTGCATTCGGTGGTATTCCATGTTTCCCCGAGATGAGCTAATATTTATGTGCAGTCGGCCTTTTCCCCTTGAAGGATATGCCCTCTCAAATCCTGATAGGAAGGGCCCCTATACCCTGGGCCAACAATTGCAGTAGCTTCAAACATGGAATGGTAGAAGGGGTTATTGGCAATGTTAAAAGGTATATCACTCCCACAAAAACATTTGGCCACAATCTTGTCGACCTCCTCCGTCTCTTTTATTTTAATCAATGACCAAATAGAAGATTTCCTCCCAGGTGTTGACCTCAGCACAAAGTAATATGAGGTTGAAGAGGAGATTGCAGAAGTTGAGGGCCATGTGGTTGAGGAGTGGGATTGTGGTACTGGTCCCCCCTCAGAAGAACTTGTTCCAGTGTTTCTATTTGAAGTTCCACGTTCAATTTATTTTTTGTGAGCCTCGGTCGCATCCCTCTTATTATCCATATCAATGAGTGATTGGTTTACAATACACATAATTTACGCGATACTGTTTGGACAAGAATCCACATCAAACCCAGGGATTTTCGCAAGGTGGTATTCAAGTAGCTAATTCCTGCAAAAATATTTTTTCCGCAAAGATTGCATGTCAATACTTGTCTATTGGGAAGTTGCACTGGTTCACCATACACCCACATTGGATCCAATGCCTTCGGCATTTTGTTTAGATGAAAATATTAAACCTATGGCGCAAAAAAATAAAAAATAAACACACGATAATGCAAAGGTTAAATAATGAGAGCTAGATGAATTAGAATGATTGAATCTTCCATTCAAAAACAACAAGAATAGGTAAATTGAAAACCATATCCTAACTCTAAAAATTTTAAAAACAAAGTTCAAATCTTCAAGTTCAACTTCAAACAAATGAAAGAAAAACGTTTTTTATCATACCTAGAAATCGTGATCTCTCCGTTGGCGCTAATGGAAGAAATATCCTTGGCTTTCTCCTCCTTGGATAGATGCACAATGACTTCCCTCACACCTCTCTATCTCTCTCACACTTTACAAATTAAACAATGAGCAAAAAAAGGAACCCGCGGCCTCTAAAACCCCCTCACACACACTTTTTTCGTGGCTAAACCCAACAATCCGACATTTTCCATCAACTCGCGACACTTTCCTAATTTCTTGCGAGTTAATGAATGTGACGTGACACATTCAAAATGTCGGAAGTGTCGCGACATTTTCCTTCAAAAATTTTGGGCCAGTGAAAATGTCGACGACATATCCGACATTTCTGAAATCTCGATGATATATTTAACAGTGATAGATAGGAAGGAAACCCCACTCAGGAACAAAACCATTACACAGTTCAACGTGCAGTGGAAACACTTTGGCCCAGATGAGGCTACATGGGAAATGGAGGATGCCATGAGACATGCATATCCATTTTTGTTTACTTCTGTACATACAGAGCACATTGACAGATATAACATCGAGGACGATGTTCCTTTAATGGGGATGGGATTTTAATTCCCCCTAGTTTGTAAATACAACTATAACTGGCCAAGATACTATGGAAGACTAAATATGTGTGAATGTTTGATTTGATGAACCTTTGTATAAAAGAGTCAATGTATGAATTTTTTGTTACTAATAGAAATTGGATATGTGTTGCACCACTGTTGAAAGGGGGGAGTTTTCCAAGATAGACCATAGATTCTATGAGACAGATGGTGAGGGGAAACCAAGAATGGTTGAGATGATCCTCATTGACTAGTACCTACTGGCTATAAGTGATCAACAGTCCTCTGATCTAGAAGTGACATACCATTCATGATGGTAGTTGGAAGGCCATCCTCAAGAGTTAATGAGGAGATGGGGCAGGGTACCCATCTGTAAGGCTTCCAGGCCTGACAACGAATTGGAATTTAGACCCACACAATCTTGCTGAGGAAGGAAAGAAAGGAGTTAATTTGGGGGACAAAGACAGATCTAAAAGATAACAAAGTAGAGAGAAMAATATCCAGAAGAGAAGAGAGTGTGTTGTTCGACTAGGGAGTTGAGAGAAAAGATAAGAAACAAGCTCGGTTTGGTTGAAAATAAGCCATGGGAAGGGTTTTGCTACAAGATGATRAATGAGGTTGATGAGTGATTGAGGAAGTGCTCGCGCAGACATCCTTTCTTGGAGTAGACAAAACCGGTTTCCAATTTTCTATGGGATGAGGAGAGTAACCTTCATCCCTGACTATCGTGGAGCAAGAAGAAAGAATCTCTCTCAGAGAATCATGGTCTAGCTCGAGGGTGGCCAGTGGTAAATCTGTCAGGACTGTTTGTGCCTATGGTTGGGAGGAAACATGCACCCCTTTCAACATTCGCTTTACATTCTCTATTTCTGATAAGTATTATCATACTCTGTATATATATATTGGATGCAATGGTGGAATTTCTGTGTTTATGGTTAATTTTTTCAATATTTGAACAATTATTATAAATGCTCATTTGCTTCTGTAAACTGTTGTATCTATATGGTCTTTGATTTATCTTAGTTTTTTTCTTATAGATTCATGGGATGTGAATCCGTAGGAGAGTCGGGGTAGGAGTAACTAAAACATCTAATTCATACCGATCCTTTGAGTTTCCTTAGCAGGAATGTCAAGTTCAGCCCTATGGGAGAAGGGAATTTCCTTTAGAATATCCACCCATTTGACCGAAGGCTCATGCTGCTAAAAGGATTAACGCTTAGCCCACAAGAATTTCCAAAGGATCCACGTGACTAGGGTCTGGTAACCCTGTGCTAGTTCGAAAGGAGCTATCTCTTTCAGCTTCAGGACTTCGGAACTTATGAATCGACACTCCTAAAAAACAATCGAAGGCCAAAGTCATGAGTTCATGAGGGTGATTGATCTGGGGATCTAGTGGAGATCTCTCTTAGTCATTAGATCAAACTTAGTGAAGGGTAGATTTAAGTTCTTCAAGAAAGTGCTAATTTGAGAGAATAGGAGTGGTATAGCGCCGAAACCCCCGAATGTTAGAGTCACGAAGTTAATTGGGATCATTGATAATAGAGGGATACGTGTCCACGGATCAATGACTATCCAAAAAATCGGGTATTCGGTGGTATAGGGATGCACGAGTTTCCCTGTAGCTCTGCAAGCTAGAGTAGATCTTGGCCATGAATGATAGGTTCACATGGAAATAGACCATGCATGGTTCAAAGAGGAAGTCAGAAGATACACTCCGAACTCCCGAATGCCGAACTTCCAAAGTGACGTGGACCGTTGATCCTCGAATCCTTTGGGAGCCCTCTCAGCCGTCGATCTAAGGAACCCACCCTCGACTTCCCAACTAACCGGGAACACGTCATGGAGTGACACATGGCTCCTACTTGTCCCCTGTCAAATGTTGTCAGTCAAACTAGAGTCATTTGATGAGAGGGTATGTGGCAAGCAATCCTATATTCCGTAGGCTTAATACTCCGGAGGAACTTGGCCAAGATTTTTCAAGGTGTGAAAACTCCTGAAGTTGTGAACGATGATTTAATCTGGACCGTTGATACGTAGATGATATGTGGCGCTAGATATGAGAGTCCAAAGACTTGGCTCTTCGGGGAAATTGTGATATAAGGAGTTGGTAAGCTCCGAAGTCTGAAGTCGCGAAGTAACGAGAGTCATAGATCTATGGAGCTACGAGGACTCTTACTGACCGTGATATCGAAGGGTTGGGTAACTATCAATCCAAGATGACGTGGAATCCTGACATCATTCAAGGTGACATGGACCCACATTATGCGTGCCACGTGTCACCCAGATATGGACGATTCACAGACCCCTTACGCCTATTACAGCGTGACATGTTTCACCCCTATCCCTTGCCATGTGTCAACCTCTAGCTCATGTTGGCCTGGCCAACGTGGTTGGTGAGGTGTCCAGGACTCCGAGAGTCTGCATAATTTCGGGAGTTCGAAATATTTAGGTGCAGTATAGTAAAGGGGTGTTCAACGAAGATCACCTATCGCAGAACATCGAATGTTCAACGACGATTGTTGATTGTTGAATATATGAAAGTGTAGGACATTGACCACCTATTGTCGACTGTCGAACGTCGAAAAAGGGAAATTCAACATAAAACACCGAACGTCGATTGTCGAATGGTTAAGGCCATAGGGTGAGATTTCGGGACTTCGGGGATTAGGAAAGAGGAGTGTTCATCGTCGAACACCGAATACCCCAACTAATAATGCCCAAATAACTTCGGTAGGTCATATCTTGCAAACCAAGGATCAGATTTTGAACCAACAACAGTTGTTAGAAAGATACGGACCAGTAAAAGAGGACGAATACCTCGGAGAGATGATTTGAGATAGTTAGGAAAAACAAAAATTTGATGCCCCATCCCTAGAAAGGGTATTTAGGGGTCGAGTGTGTTACACTTCTCATTACCTTTCTTTTCCTCCATTTGGTACTTGATCTCTTGAGGTTGGCCTTCCTTTCTCTATACTTCATTATGTGATTTAGAGTTTCCTTTTCCATGCTTCTCCCACTTACTTTGCTGCTTGAATTTCTTCTCAATTTTGACTGCATATTGATAAGCAGCTCCCAGTGAGGAGATGTACAAGAAATCCATCTCTGTTTGGATGTACTTGTGTATACCACTACAGTACATCAAAACCAAGTTCCGCTCAAAGTCTTTGATACTTAGATTTGAGCGCAATGTATGAAATATGTTGGTGCACTACGGCACCGTATGGTCTCTTTTTTGACACAGATTTATCCATCTCATGTATTGGTCATCATAGTTTCTGACAGAGTAGAACTCCTCCTTTAGGGAATCTACAAAGGCCGCCCAAGTGGGTTGTCTCCCAAATAGTGTAGATTTATCCACGGTGCACCTCTCCCAGTAACATTCCCATTAATCTCTGACATGGGGAATGGATTTAAGGAGCACGAAGGTGATCTTTTCACTATTGGAAAATTTTTGGATAAAGTAATAACCTTCTAGCAGATTGAACCATTTTTCTAGAGAATTTGCATATATCTGGCCTTCAAATAAGGGGATATCAAAATTGACTTATACCTTGAATGGTGTCGCACTTGCGAAATGGCTTCTTGACGAAGATGCCTCAGACACTGCCATCGGTAGTCTTCGAAGGATCTGAGAAAATTTGTCCATCATCTCGTTCCTCTGTCGCACGAAGGCTTCCTCGAGCAACGTCTTGAAAGAATATCCTTCTTTGTCATCTCTCTTTTATTTCTCCATAGAAGGTCTCTTGGGTTGGCAAGAGTATTTGTCCTCAAGTGAAACTAGCTCAAGACCCAACTCTTTATACCCTGACCTCATCGGGGACCTGATCTGAGAAATGACAAGGAGAAGAATGCTCTGATACGACTGATCCAGATTATTTTGAGAACGACATGAAGACAAAAATATAATCGATATATAACAAGGAAATACACATAGATAATGTGGATAACATAGAAATATAGTGAAAACCACCTTCCATTAATGAACAAGAGAGAAAAACATTGTAGAACACAAACTGACAGAATGGGGTAGCCTTTCTCTAAAAAGAAATAGATGTTTTCTACGCTTCATTCACAACAAGCTTTACATCACACTCCATTGCATCCTTAAAGGGCCTCCTTCACCTAAATTGTATATGAGAGAGTGAGAGGAGAACAATTCCCATGATGCTTGTGGGATAAATTGGACTAAGTTTAAAAATTCCATAGGCATGTAAAACACTAGGACTTCTCGGGTGGTCACCCATTCCAGTACTACTCTATCCTGAGCGTGCTTAACTTTGGAGTTCTAATGAGATCTGGTGCATTAGCGCTATGCTTTATGAATGTACATAAGACCGCTAGGAAATCATTAAATTATGTCTATGATTAACAAATGAATATGACATTACATTCCATTCCCCATCAAAAGGGTGAATATCATGGCTTATCAAAACCACATACTCAAAATGGTGATTCAGTGGAAAAGGTGGATGGCCACCGAGATCCATCTGGATCAGAAATGATATAAGATCCGAGATCCTACATCAAGGAGAACAATGTACAATCGAGATGTGGTCTTCAGAGAAGTCGGAGGTAAGTCCGAGTATGAAGTGGTTCAAATGGAGAAAAATCCAGAGAAGGTGAGGTTTGAACTGAGGAATCAAGAAGATGATTCATACGATTTGATTGAATAAGATGAAGAGGTGGAACAAATAACCCCAGTTGTAAGGAGATATGAACGAGTAAGAAAACTAGTCAAAAGGTATAGTCCACTCGATTTCCATTCTGCATTTGTGTTAACTTCTACTGAAGAGGAGCCCAAGTCGCTCAGGGTGGAAGTCGAATCGATAGAGGGTAGACTATGGAAGGATTCTATGATCAAAGAGATGGAATCCTTGCACACAAATGAGACATGGGAATTGGTCAAATTACCTAGTGGAAGAAAGCTCGTCTGTAGAAAGTGGGTGTTCAAGAAAAAGATGAACATAGTAGGTCAAGTCGAGAAAAACAAAGCTCGACTGGTAGAGAAGGGATATTCCCAAGTTGAAGGAGTTGTCTTCGATGATATTTTTTCCCCTATTGAAAAATTAACTTCTATTAGAGTACTAATGTCTCTGGATGCAACATTTGATCTTGAAATAGAGAAAATTTATGTGAAGACATTATGCCTACATGGTGACGTAGAAGAAGAAATCTACATGAAACAACCTAAAGGATTTGTAATAAAGGGAAATAAATAGCTAGTGTGCAAGTTGGAAAGATCCCTTTATGGTCTAAAGAAATCACCAAGGATGTGGCACCAGAATTTTGACACATACATCCTTAGTCTGGGATTTGTGAGAAGCAAAGATGATCATTGTGCATATTCCAAGGAAGAAGGTGGGTGTTTCATATATGTAGCACTGTATGTCGATGACATGTTTTTGATCATAAACAACATGGACACAATAAAGGAGGTGAAGAAACAACTATCCTCCAAGTTTTACATGAAGGAACTCGGTCCAATGAACTTCATTTTGGGAATGGAGATCAAGAGAGATCGAGTAGTTAGAAAGATTTGGTTGAGCTAGAGGAAATATATTGAAACAATCTTGAAGCGTTTCAACATGCAGGTTTGCATACTTGTAAAGGTGCCAATTCATGTGGGAGCAAGGCTAATTGTTGAATAGTGTTCGAAGATACATGAAGAAATATAGGACATGGAACGTGTTTCCTATGCAAATTTTGTTGGTATTCTGATGTATGCGATGGTCTACACTCGACCATACATTTCCCATGCAATGGGAGTGTCAAGAAGATACATGTCAACACCTAGAAAAGAAAATTGGATAGTTTTTAAGAGAGTATTCAGCTATTTGTGTGGCACAAAATATTATGTTATATGCTACCAAGGGAAACCTAGAGTTGAAAATGAAGTAGATGTACATGGCTTTGTTGATGTCAACTGGGTTGAAGATCTAGATCGACAAAGGTTGACCAGTGGATATGTGTTCAAGATGTTTGTTGGATTAATCAGTTGGATGAGTAAGTGAAAACTTAAGCATGTAACTTGTTGGTCATGTATATGTAAGTTGAATTGGTTGGTTTTCCCACTAGGTGTAGAACAAACTTAGGCATGTAACCTTTTATTATGAATGAATAAAACAACAAGAGAGAAAGACACTTAAGGAATGTTGGTTTTCCCATTTGGGTTTCCAAGGTAAAATATTTGTGTACTGTGTGATTGCTTTTTCATTTACCTTCTTGTTTAAATCTGTCTTCGTCTCTTCTACTAGGTTTAGCATGGAAGTCTATTTCTTAAATTGTTTCTTATTTTATCTCTAATAAATTGTTAAATCATTTTTTTGGTTTCTTCCCATTTTATTTATACTCTCTCTCTCTCTC
>JZKD02S1799086.1:1101703-1118370 GCA_000966675.3 Picea glauca
ACACACACACACACACACACACACACACACACAAACAAACACACACACCTTATACAAGTTTTTTTTCAAATCCTGTATGTGTATGAACCATAAGAATTAAATCTCCCCCACTTGTTATTATTTCATCAAATATTCCCATTTCCCTAAGTTTGTAGATGATTACAACTTACATGAAAAAAATCACTAAGTTTTTGTTTGTTTGTTTTTGTAGTATTTTGTTAACATTGTTTCTCCTCTACGATCTACATGGCCAATTATAACTTTAAAACTATTTTACCACCCTCCATGCCTACAATTAGTTATCTTGCATGGGTATCAAGATGGAGAAAAGGGGTATCACTTATGAAACCACAAAAGTGCAAGGGTGGCTCATAAGAATATTGATACCATAAACAAAGGGGTTATAACAAAATGGGGCCACATGCCAGAAGAAAAGAATACCAAGATACTCACAAAATTGCACTATAGTGCATAAATTGTATATCAATAATAAAACCACCATATGTTTGTAGAAATCCAATCTAGGGTGATGAGTGTGAATAGATGTTTGTTTCCAACATCACATTCTCAATAATATATGTTGAGTGTAAAAATAAATTACATAAAATTATGTAAGCCACCTAATCCAGTATAATTAATTTCAAAAGTATATGTGTAGTGTTTTTAAAAAATTGAACTTGTACAAAGGGGTATGACACTCTGGGTGTCATGAGTGGTCCTTGTTATTGTTATTAACCACCATGAAATATAAGTGTTTGTTTATGTGGCTTAGAATGGTGATTTTGATTTGCATCGCCGAAGTGAGAATAGGGGACAATAAATTTGTTTGAATAATCAAGATTTGTTGTGGTGGAAGCATGCGATAGTCAATTTGTAAATGAAAACCAAAATGAAAAAGAAACCAAATAGAATCAATTGAAAGAAGTAAAAAATATCAATCACATGAATATGTAATCCATGAATCAACAATGAAAAAACCCAAGGGAAAAAACCTCTAATGTATTCATCAATCAACTGTCGAACTCGATCTTAAAAGTTTGTAACCTAGAACACTGAACATAGGTGAATTGAGTCGACAAATTCCTATTGTATAGAGATATGTATATGGATCATTCAATGCAAAATTGAGTGAAACCCTTTACTTATGGATATTACATATATTTACCCATTATTTGAGTCATGCTTGGGTGCCCAACCCTATGCGTTTTGGTTACATTTCAGTTACAATGATGAATGTGGAAGATTAACCAAATTATTGCTAGTTGTAAGCTAGAAGAAGAGACACATGCTACCACGTTGGTGATTTCCTAAGTGTTTGTTGATTATTCATAATTTCATCTTACATGTATGTTGGTTTATCAATTTTCATAGAACGTGTATGATTATTGATCCTTATCAAAGGATGTATGATTCGACTAAAGTCAGTAAGAAAAGTCGAGTAAGACTGGGGATCAATTGAGTTGTCAACTGGGATTCGACCAAGAAGTTCACTGAGAACTATGCAATTCGATTTGTTACAAATTGAGTCCTGGGATGGATCAAACATTCCATATTAATTGGGAATGGAATCCATTACCTAATTACATGGATGAGGAAGCTTGTGCACTAGTTCAATGATTGCATATCACTTACCCTATGATCACAATTATTGTGCTTTAGCAACCTAAAACAAGGGAATTATCTGTCTTTGTATGGTGTACTTGTTGTCCAACAATGGTGTCAAATGAAAGTGGCTCTTGAACATATGGGTGGATTTACTATGGCTTTTTATGCTACAAGTTAGTTTATGCTAACAATAGTGGAAAATATGGATGAAACAAGTCCACATTGAATATTAGATGTAAACACAAGCATCATGGAATGCTAAGATTTAAATAATTTCCCCCAATTTTCTCTAGTATGGTGCATGGACCATATCTCAAAGGATTCAAGTTCTTGTATGAGTCACTTAATCTTATTTCAATATATGTAACTAAAATTGATCCCAATTTGGAATGAATGATGGGTACGATGCATGTCCTGTTGAGCCTTCGATTTTTCACTAGCTTGTTGCAACATATCTTGTGATTGCTTCAAGATGTCAAAAACCTTATCCTTGAACTTGATTTCCTTGTTGACTTCTCATTTTTCATGGTTAGTGTCAATAGAGATACTTGGTAAACTAACTAAGTTGATAAGTGTTGTTCTAAACCTTGAGATGTTTCTGGCTAGGAAACTATGCCAAGGGATCCGTTAGATTAATTGATTTGTTTTTTAGTCGATCACTCCTAAAACATAGTGTTTTTGTTGCTAATTTAGGCCTGTATCTTTAGTCTTTACATTTTTAAATATTTAAGATGAAAAAGAAAATCATTCTATGTTTCAGACAATTAAAGCTTTTAGAATATGAAAGAAGAATATGGAGAAAAACAAATTTAAAATTAGAGCAATGTATCTTCTAATAAACATGACTTAAATTTCAAGAAGAAGTAATGTTTGTTTATGTATCTTTAAAACCATAATATAATTTGAAATTTAAAGAATATTTGTTTTAATTCAAAAATGAATAATGAAATATAAGCACAAGTCTCCTTTTATACTCACAATATTTTTGAAGAAATCTGAAACTTTTAATGATACCTTTGCAATGTTATGATGGTAGTTTTTGTAATAAATCATCACATTCATGGAAGTAGATACATCTAAGAAGAAATTAAGAACATGGAGGTAACAAAGAGAAAGAGAAATCACATAATTTGAAACACAAAAGTTTGAATCTTCAAAACTTGCAGAGATTTTTATTAAAACTTAAGCTCGGGCTAAAAATCTCTCTTTACATTGAGTTCTCATGAGTATTTATAGAAGATAGGTCGAAACCAAAAATGGTTATTCGATCCTATTTTTTAGAAAATTTAGATACAGCAAAATCTTTGACTCCCTAGAAATAAGATAGTTGGAGGAGTCAATTCCTAATTTTCTTCTTCTTTGATGAGTTACCCTACCAATAGTTGGAGGAGTCAATTCCTAATTTTCTTCTTCTTGGATGAGTCACCCTGGCAATAGTTGGAGGAGAAGTTTCCAAGTCGCATTTGAAGGATAACTGGAAGATTTCATCTGTTTGAATGCAATATCCAACTTAGTGTATTTTTTGTATACAGGGGTATGTGAAAATAAATTCCTTGTCTGCCATAAAAGATAGAAGGCATCTATGAGTAGATCAACAATGGTTTGACCTCTTAGAGTAATGGTCATGTTCTGAAACTTATCATCTTTTTCCTTGGACATAAACAAACATTTTTTGTATTTTTCATATGACAGTAACTTGCCATCTTTATCCCAAGTCGAAGGTAATCTCGTTTTCACTAAATTCTCAAATTTGTTGGAAAAAGATTCCATGTTCATTTTTAGTGCTATGCATTCATTCTGAGATTTTTGTATAAGATTCATCTTTGTGAATATTCTTTCAGTTTCCATCACCATTGTTGTTCTGTCATTAACAACTTTCCTCAACAATGTTTCTCTAGAATTTGAATTCAAGAACTTTATGATCTGAGTGGCTACTTGTGGTCTTGATCCCAATTCATGAAATGATTTATGTATCACTTCATCTGCTTCATCTACCAACAACATTTCATCATCTATGATTTTGAAGTAATCCCAAAGCCTGGCTACTTCGTTGATAATTTTATCCTAGATGAGATGCTTGGCTCCTACCAAATATGGTTTCCCTGACAATTTATTCTTCATCTGTTCCATATCAATTAACATTTTATCCTTCAACTTTTGATATTCTGAAATAACTTTGTCTTTGTCTTTGATTTCTTCTTTATTCTCTGAGATTGTTTTCTTTAGGATTTCAATTTCAACACCTTTTAGGTTTAGATCTATTAATTCCCTTGATAGTCTAGTTGTTGGATCTGATGTTTCTACTACTTGAAAAGAAGATCATCTTTTTAAACTTTCAATCTGTTTTTCATACATTTCCATCTATTCGCCCATCTCTACCATTTGATTCACAAGTTGATCTTTCTTTTCTTGGATTCTGTCGAGTTATGGAGTTTGTACATGGCCAATTCCTGGTATTTTGAGCTTTTGTTTCAAAACTTGGATTTCTTTGTCTTTTATTTTCATCGATGCTTGTATGGATGCATCATCTTTTGGATTGGTTCCAAGTTCTATTATCCATTGTTCTAGCTCCTCCACTCTTATCTGTCTAGTACTGGTAGCCAAATTTGCATTTTTTAAATGAGTTCTGAGCTTATCATTGATGGCTTGAAGTTTCTTGATTCCAAGATTAGCTATCATAGCATCTATGTTCATCATCTCTCCAGTTTTTCTATGTAAGTCAAATTTATCCAAAGGATGTACATTATTTAAATCAATAGAGATGTTTGTTACTTTTTTCTGATCTTTTGTCTCTGTGACTTCTATATTCAACCTCCATTTTTCATAATATATAGCTGAGATCATTTTGTTCTTATATGCATCATGGTCATAGAATTTTGGAATCATGTTTTTTTTTATAATTCCATCTGCCTTTCTAGTTTTCATGAATTACTGAACTTGGTCTAATTGCTTTGATTGATCACTAGTGTCTGACTCTAATTCACTTTGACCTGCCACACCTTTAATCTTTTTTGCATATATCACCTCTACAATCACAACATGGCCCTTTTTCTGTGGCATTATTTCTTCAAGAAACTTTGTTTCTTCTTCCTCTTCAATTTCTTCTAATTTATGTTTTTTGGTTGATCCTTCTTCCCTTGTTTTTGAATTCTTTAAGGCATACTTTGAATGTTTCATTTTGTATGTCTTTTCAAACTGTTATGGAGTTTATGTGATTGGGGACTTTGTTGGTTGATTAGGTTATTTACCATGGATCTGTAGAATGTTCAAAACTTCTTTCCAACACTCTTGATTTTCCAATATCTCCAATAGCTTTCTTTGTTGATGTTGAGGACCTTTCCCATGTGAAATTTTTTGGATGAAATTATGCCATGAGGGTCATAATTCCATGGTTCTCTATGTTGTAATCCCAGAGTTGAAAGCATATTTCTTGTCACCTGCAATGTTGACCTGGTATTCACAATGAAAGGAATTACTTCCTTCTTCAATTTAAAAGTAACCTTATACTTATTTCGCACAAAGTGAATTTCATCAGAGTTCAATCTTTGTCTAACATATTCAAGAGAAAAAAAAATTGGGAGTCGTAAAAACAAGCAAGTGAAAGGGAGCAAGTTGACAACCATAAAACCTAATTTCAGTGTAATGTTCAAAGACATACCAATCTCCCATTCTTTCGTCTGGGCTGAAATATAATAGTATTTGTCACTTAGGAAAGATTCTAGGAGGAACCTGATTTTGTATGATTTGGTAAGATTTAGGCATAAATTGATCCATATACTATAAAAATTCAACATTTAAAGATTTCTTTATAATCACAGAAGTACAGTGAGTAACTGAGGTTGGATTAACAATATCATATTCAATATTTAGTATTAGATGCATAAAATGAAAGACTTGTGTGAACAGAAAGAGGTGGACCATGTATGATTGGTATTTTAAGCTTCTAAGAGACTCAAATTCAGAAAGTTGGTAGTGAATTTGATCTGCTATGAACTGGGCATAATTGAATATAGTAATGGGTTTGGCTGTGATAGGGAAAATTGAGACTATTATCCCTAATACAAATTTATCAACTGTCAAATCATCATTTTCCCCCAATATCATAGAAATCAGGGAAATAATTTTCTGGGAAGTCTAAGGAAAGAGACTTGTTTGATTGATAAACAAGTAACAAAAGGTAAAGAGACTTGAAGTAGGAATTAAATTCTATGACTTGATATACATAAGGTTAAATGTAAGAATGTGTTCATTATCCTTCATATGTAACTAATTAAACCTTTCAAGATGCTCATACAGATTATCCAAATGCCCAAAGGTAGAGGTAAACCAATAAGAAAGTTCAAACCAGGTAGAGATGCATCCATCAGGAAGGTTGACAAATAAAGAGGCGACATCTCCCTGAAGTGAATTCATGAACAAAATCATGCAACTATCATTATTATTTACTCCGAGAATGGTGCAAGCATTCGAAAATAGGTGCACCAACCGTAATCCTCATACTTGATAGAAAAGTTTGGTCTAACGAGTGTAATTTTCCTGGACGTCTTTCGAACCTACAAAGAGTTCTGACATAAACTCTACACATTTCATTCTAGATATGCATTTGTTTCACTCGAGCGATTTGGATTAGATGGAGATATAACTGTCATCGTGGCGTTGATAAATCTTCCATTGTTTAACCTTAAAACGGTGATCTCATAAGAAATATTTTGATGAGAAGCTTATCTTGCAAACTGGGTCCTTTTGCTTGGGTTCAAAAATAGGTGAGATTTGTTTTTATCCTTAACATTAGTGCACTTCCTTAGCCTGCATATGCTTATTTGGCTCATTCTTGATAGCCACGTGTCTCACAACCTTCATAGCTAGACAAATGAGCACCTTAAATTTTTGTCCGCATTGTATCATGAAGAGCCTAGTTAACAACTTTTGTTTTCTGTAGAGGGAAGACAGAGGAAAATTGTTATTGAATTCTGCATGGAAAAATTGAAACAATGCCACCAAGAAGACGTTAAGAGAGAGCTATGACCGATCCAACTGTGGAAAGGGAAATGAGAGAACTTCGTGCTCGATTAGATGTTATGGAGACAACACATAGATGAACTGCTAAGGTTGGAGACGTCAGTGAAGACGAAAGTGAGAATGAGGTCGGAGCTGAAGAAGAAGTTGTAGCCGAAGATACTGCAGAAGAACGTCTATTCAGAGTCGTTGCAAGAATAGGGGCCAGAGAAAAAATGGACATCCCGATGTACTAAGGCAACTTAGAGGTTGAGGAGCTACTAGATTGGTTTAGAGCTCTAGATAAATACTTCGACTATGAGGATGTCGAAGAAGACAAGAATGTTAAACATGATGCCACTAGACTTAAAAGGCATGCAACACTGTGGTGGGATGAACTGCAAGCTGACAGGCGCTGCAAGGGCAAGCAAAGAATCAAAAGCTGGGACAGGATGGTCGCCAAGATGAAGGCCAAGTTTATACCTAGAGACTACCAAATTAATTTGTTTTGAAGAATGGAGAATTTGAGACAGAAATGGATGACAATGAAGGAATACACTGAAGAGTTCTATAGGATAAACATTAGAGTTGGTCATCGTGAGAGTGATGATGAGAAGGTATCCAGATACATGAATGGTCTGAGATATGACATTCAATATGAGATGAGCATGATGACAATCAGGAATGTAGAAGATGCTTATCAAATGGATTTAAAGGCAGAAGAGAAATTGGCCCGAAAGAAAGGTCAAAGGGGCAGAAGTAGAAGTCAGAGCAGAGGCAAAGCAGTTGCCCAGGACAGAGTAAAAAAGCCCAAAGATGAAGAAAATAAACCTCATAACTACCCAGAAAGAGGAGGAAGTTCACAGGGAAGACAATATGCTGATAGAAACACTTTTCCACGAGCAAGAGGAAGAGGAAGGGGTGGAGGTGGTGGGATAAAGTGTTTTGTCTGTGGAAATATTGGGCATAAATATTTTGAATGTCTAGATAGAAAAAGAGATGGAGGAGGCGAAGATCACATTTCAGAAGCACAAAGGCGAAATATTGAGGCAGAAGATGCAGAAGGTGGAACATCCCTAATGATGCGGGAAATTCTCTTGAAGCCAGAGAAAGAGATGGAGAATCTAGTCCAGAGGAATATTTTGTTTAGAACTGTTTGTAAGACCAAGGATAGGGTATGCAAGGTGATAGTGGACAGTGGAAGCACATATAACCTAGTCTCCACAGAAATGGTGGAAACGCTGGAATTGGAGACAGATGCACATCCAAGCCCATACAAGGTTTCGTGGTTGCAAAAAGGACATCAGGTAACTGTCACTAAATAGTGTTTAGTTGAATTTAAGATAGGGGGATACAGAGATGATATCTTATGTGATGTTATTCCCATGGATGTCTGTCATCTTTTGTTGGGGAGGTCGTGGAAATATGACATGAATTTTGTTCATGACGGAAGAAAGAATACCTATACCTTGGAGAAGAATGGTAGGACACATATGTTACTGCCAATTGAAGACAAGAATGTGAAAGCAGAAACAAGAAATACTATACTACTCATAAGTAAGGAACTTCTGGATGACGCTAAGAAGGGTGAAGAAATGCAATTTGTTGTAGTTAGGAAACCTAGAGTCATCTTGACCAATACTTCGATAGATGATCTACCAGAGGAAATTCAGGAACTGGTGGAGAATTTTACTGATATAGTGGTGGACGATTTACCTTGTTCATTGCCACCCATCAGGAGCATAAGCCATCATATTGAACTTATACCAGGAGCGAGTTTACCAAACAAAGCAGTGTACAGATTGACGCCAAAGGAGAATGAAGAGGTCAAGAAGCAAGTCCAGGATTTGATGGACAAAGGGTTGATTAGAGAAAGTTTGAGTCCATGCTCTACACCAACAATGTTAAGTCCAAAGAAAGATGGTGGATGGAGGATGTGTACAGACTCAAGGGCGATAAACAAAATCACCATCAGGTACAGATTTCCTATACCGAGGATGGATGACTTGATGGATTGCTTGAGCGGAGCAAATTTTTTTTCAAAGGTTGATTTGAAAAGCGGATATCATCAAATTAGAATGAGGGAAGGTGATGAATGGAAGACAACATTCAAGACGAATGAAGGGTTGTATGAATGGCTTGTCATGTTGTTTGGTTTGACGAATGCGCCAAGTACTTTCATGAGATTGATGGACGGAGTCTTGAAAGATTTCATTGGAAAGTTTGTGATTGTGTATCTTGATAATATATTGATCTTCGGTAAAACTGAGGAAGAACACTTGAGACACCTAACTCTAGTGATGAGGAAGTTACAACAAGAGAAGTTGCTGATAAATTTGAAGAAGTCATCTTTCATGAAGAAAGAACTCATTTATTTGGGGTTCGCAAACTCTTTGAATGAGTTGAAGATGGATCCTAAGAAGGTAAAATCTATCAAAGAATGGCCATCGCCAAATAATATCTTTGAGGTCAGAAGCTTCCATGGATTCGCTAGTTTTTACAGGAAGTTCATCATAAATTTTAGTGGAATTTTTGCGCCAATGATGGACACAGTAAAAAAAAGACACAAATCTTTTCATTGGACAGAGGAAGCAGAGAAAAGTTTCAAGTTGTTAAAGGAGAAGATAACTGAACAACCAGTTCTGGTTCTGCCAGATTTCAGTAAAACATTTCAAGTAAGGTGTGACTCAAGTGGATTTGCGATTGTAGCAGTCTTAAGTCAAGACAACATGCCAATTGCATACTTCAGTCATAAGCTGAACGATGCAAAGAAGAATTATTCCATGTATGAAAAATAATTCCATGCAATCATACAAGCACTAAAGAAATGGAGGCATTACTTGGTTCCGAAGGAGTTTGTCTTGTATAACGACAATCGCGCTTTAAAATTCATAACCAAACAAGAGAAATTAAACCAGAAACATGCAAAATGGGTTGAATTTATGCAGAACTTTACTTTTGTTATAAAGCACATTTATGGAACTGCTAACAAGGTTGTTGATGCATTGAGCGGAAAATGTTGATTCTGTAAGAATTTCTTGTGAAGACTTTAGGTTTTGATAGCCTTAAGGAAATGTACAGAGATGATCCAGATTTCAAGGATGCTTATGAAGCATGTGAGAATCCCATCTTAAGAGACATAAGCCAATTGATTGAATATATGGTTCAGGATGGACTGTTATTCAAAGGAAATCAATTGTGTATTCCGAAGAGTTTTATGAGAGAGAATCTTCTAAAGAAAAAACATAGTGGGGGATTGGTTGGACATTTCAGCCATGAAAAAACATTCGCGCAACTGATCAGTCTATATTATTGGCCAGGGATGAGGACAGATGTCAATAAATTTGTCAACAAATGCAGAATTTGCCAGCACGCAAAGGGAAAAAGACAAAATACAGGATTGTATCAACCATTGCTAGTACCAGAGAGGCCGTGGGATACGGTAAGCATGGATTTTGTGTTAGGACTACCGAGGACACATAGAGGTTGTGATTCCATATTCGTGGTAGTCGAAAGATTTTCCAAAATGGCACATTTCATTCCATGTTAGAAAACTAGTGATGCAACTCACATTGCAAATCTATTTTTCAAAGAAGTTGTTTGACTTCATGGCTTACCCAAGAGTATTGTTTCAGACCGGGATACCAAATTTGTTGGTCATTTCTGGAGGATTCTATCAAAAAATCTGGGGACAAATTTATCTTTTAGCTCAACATATCACCCTCAGATGGATGGACAGACCGAGGTAGTAAATTGAAGTTTGGGAGATTTGTTGAGGAGTTTAGTAGTTGAACATCACAGTCAGTGTGATCAGATTCTGCCACAAGAAGAATTTGTGTATAACGATTCACCTAATAGAAGCACAGGACAAAGCCCATTTCAGATAATGTATGGAATGTTGCCAAGGGGAGTATCTGAGTTGAGGGACTTAGAGCAAAGTGAGTTCAGAAGTGCTGGAGTAGAAGATTTTGCAGCAGAGATGAAAGAACTCCACCATAAACTCAGAGAGCGGTTAAAGAATTTCAACTAGGAATATAAGCACAGAGAAGATCAACACAGAAGAGAGCTTCAATTTGAAGTGGGAGATTTGGTTTTAGCTCACCTGAGGAAAGGAAGATTCCCAAAGGGAACATATAATAAATTAAAGATGAAAAAGATAGGTCGTGTAAAATTTTAAGGAAATTTGAGGCAAATGCTTATGAGATCGAATTACCAGATGATGTGGGCATATCACCCATATTCAACATAGTAGATATGTATCTTTACAGAGCAGATGAACCATATGGAGCAGAGAATCAAAAAGAAATTCAGTGGGTTAAGCAACTGCCTGTAGCTGAAAAGTCGCAGATGGAACGGATAATTGATCAGAGAATTAGCAAGAAGACCCGAAGGAAGAAATTTTTTGAGTATTTGATAAAATGGAAGGGACACTCGATTGAAGATGCCAGTTGGGAAAGCGAAGGGGAGATCCAGAAACATGGACAGACGATGCAAGAGCTCATGAACAGGAGTTCATGAATTTTTCAGCCAGAGGAGTATGATGCAGGAGCATTGTATGCAAGAACAAAGAGGACAGTTGGAAACACACCAACGCACATTTTGAGAATGTTTTGAATTTAAAAGATAAAACATTAATGAAATACCTTGAAAGGATGCATTTGCAATGATGTTTTGAGTTGTAATACAGATCTGGAGCGGTTTCTCTCATCTGCCATTTAAAGGAGGCATTTATTGTAATGATTTCATGTTGAACGTATGAAGTACGTGAGAAGAAGAGTATGAGTTTCAACTGTTTCTCGTCCCGAGAATTCTTGCAAGGAGTGCAGTGAAGGTCCGCAAGAAGTTCGTTGACAAGTTCTGAGTTTTATCTCAAAAAAACTCAGGAGAGATACTGTCGTTCTTATACCAGCAAAATTGTGAGTCTAGCATAGATTTGTGCAAGGAGTGCGCAGGCCGGTTGAAGTCTTAGACTTTTCCAACCCAGTGAGTGGTTGAAGAGTTACTGTCGCAAGGAGTGCGCAGAACTGAGAATTTCAGATAATCAGAGATTATCGAGAAGCTGCAAGAAGTGCGTACGAGAATCCATTGGAAATCTTGAGTTTGAAGCGAAGTATAAGCTCAGGAGGGATAGAGACTTCATGGAGTTCAAAGGAAGGACGAGGCTCATAGAGGATTCACAAAAAACCAAGTTCGGGAGGAAAGACGCCAAGTTGTTTGGCCAAGAGTTGGTAAGGAACTCAAAGGACGGTCGAGATTCTCAGAGGGAGAACCATCGATTCGTCGTGGACCGTTGGATCCAGTGGATCAACGTAGGAGTTAAGACTGAGTGTCTGTTAACACTCACAATCTCAGGAGGAATAGTCGTCGCTAGATCTGGACCGACAAGAGTCGTTGATTTAGTACTTCAAATTTCGACATTTCGAGATTCGGGAGTGTGGAGAAAGTCATAACGAGAAGTCAAAAGTCATGAAATCCCGATTCACGAAATCCCAATAGGATCTGGGTCGTCAGATCGTAGAAGGATCTGGACCATCGATCCACAACAAAGAAGTTGCGAGTACGGACTTCGGGAGAAGGAGAGGAGGTTGCATCATGAACTCCCGAGTTGCGAAATTTTGACGTGCTCAGAGGTGCACCCCAGGACATGACTAAGGTCATATGGTCGACGCATAAGGGAGGAGTTGAGGACCCATTAGCCCATTTCAGGGTTTCGGGGATTGAACGAGCCAAGGGGACTCACAACAGGAATCACGAAGTTGCGAAACACAAAACACCTTTTCGAGTGAAGGTCGTGGTCATATTGGTTGGTCACGTGGAGTTGAGGGTTGCGCCTTGTGCTTGTTCGCACAAGCGTAACTCTAGAAGGACTTGTGGTTACAAGTGAGAAGATTTCAGCTGGGAATCAAAGAGTCATTTCGATTCAAAGGGGAGATTAAAAATGATCCTTAGACTGGGAGGTCAAGCAGAACCTATCGAGGTAGGGGTGCTGCGCCAGATGCATTGTATCATGATCTTGTAGCCTCTTAACTTTATGAGATAATAAGGAAACAATTTCGTTGGATAATGCACTTATTAAAATCATTCATAACTCTAAACATATCTCAATGATCCCCTATTTGATAATTTCAAAACATCTTTATATTGAACTTCATAAAGATATTTGGCTGATTAAATGATTTTGAAGTATAGATGGTGGATGAGCTTTGAAAATGATAAAATACTTTGATATGGGAGGGTATGA
The DNA here is from genome assembly GCA_000966675.3 of Picea glauca. Lineage (NCBI taxonomy): Eukaryota > Viridiplantae > Streptophyta > Pinopsida > Pinales > Pinaceae > Picea > Picea glauca. Next base: position 1,114,545 of record JZKD02S1799086.1, read on the forward strand.
GATATAAAGTAAAGTGCTTGGTAGATAGCGTATATGGTGGAAGTCAATACTTTTGGTTTTGGGTAATGAAGATAAGATATAATAATCCTTACTTTTTGGCATGGCATGAAGTTAAAATCATGGTATTTTACTTCCATAAGAACTCAAAAATGTCTTGAGCCATATCCATTTACGAATATATCATAAGATGGTAAGATGGGTTCTTTATATATGGAAAGACATATGTATATTAGGTATGTATGTAATGGCTCAAAACATAAGGTAAGTTAATCCCTCTTTTAATGATGAAGTGGGGACCCAAAAATCCTTTCTTTAAATAATAAAGGTGTATGTGGTAAGGAGCATGGAGAATGTGATAATGTCAAAGAGAGGTATAACGTATATCTCATGAGCATAAAATATGAGAGAATTAAGAATGAAGAAATGGAAAATGGGCTAACTTTAGAATTGGATTAAAAGGTGCGGAAATTCTACTCGATATTTCATTACTTTTTTCCAAGTTCATATCATTCTTGCCAAACTAGTATCGAACCTTTCATGATCTGAACCTGTAGCATGTGCAACTTCAGAACTAATCAACGATCGTCATTATTAGAAAATATTCACCATAACTTAAATACTCTTTAATGACATCTTCTTTGAATGTGTAGTAGCAACTCAACGAGAGCGCACAAGATTTTTCCAAAGCAATTGTGAAATGCGAGGGGAAGCCTGGCAATACTTTGTTGGCTAAGTGTAGTTGACCAAAATATTCGTCAACAAATGCCAATCAACAGATGCGTGTCTCTTACAGTGGCGTGAAAGCTTGAAAAATGAGCTTATGATCCTTTGACTCTTTGAAGGAAAGGGGAAGGGTTAGGTAATGATAGGACTAAGGATGATTCAATGTAAGACAAGAAAAGGTCGATAGGGTTAGGTGGACCAAGTTATACAACAGGGGGAGACACGATGGAGGTCAAGGGATTCGTGGATCAACACTTCGTGGAATAACTCATGGAAAGTGGTAAGTATGAAGGGGTTTGGTCCTGTTGTATAACCTGAAGGAATGACTCTTTAGATCTTGAAAAAATGATTATAAGTCTAGAAAATTGTCGTGGATGTGTGTTGAGGGAAAGACCCAAGTTTAACACCGAGCATCCACAACGTGTATGCTGGAGGCATCTCAAAATTAAGGGAATAGAGAAAGGGAAAGAAGGAAGATGGGAATAGGACCGACGAACGTGACGAGCGAGGATGTCTCGCATAGCAAGCGCATGGTAGACAAGCGAGGGATTATGAAAAAGGAAGACAATTTGGTTCACCTGCAAGTCTGTTGTCCACCAAAACACATTTGATCAATCAGTTAAAATATACAAATAGTCTGCCTTTTAATATCACCAACCATTGCTCCATCAATTTTGACCATCGAAGAGTAAAAAGAAAAGAAAACGAAAGAAATAAAGTGAGAAAATAAACTAAGTAATTTGCGAAATCAACCAAACATTAATATAGCCCTTCTCGTAAACTTTTATCATTATTATTATTATTATTATTTATTTTTATTTTTATTTTATTTATGTACAGAGGAAAATAAAACCATTAGCTTGCACTTAGGTCGAATGAAATTTAGCGTACATGAATCTGTCACATGCTTTGCATGCATATCTTATGAGTTTGACAAATTTGTGCGTGGAGGAACTGCCAACATGCCAACCAACATATGTGTACGGTGTGGAGAAATGATTAATCTGTTAGAATATAATGGATGTGCTCGTTTTACCATCGACAATATCACTATTGTCACCCAACCATAGGTCGAAGCCACCCTCCGAGCACCTTAACCTTGACAGAGAATCACTCCAGAAGCAAACCCTAGGCTAGATAACCAAACAAAGGGTAGCGCACCAACAAGAGCTGATCAGATAGTCCAAACTCTAACCAAGAGATAGTCCAAGCCAAACGTGATCTGCTAGCTGCAACAACGGCAATGGCATCTCTCCTCCAAACCTGCGCACAAAACTGGGCACTGCAGTGCGCACAAGTGTTGCTCTGCAATTCTAAGACTGCCTGCTAGAATGAAGACTGGCATCCTATATTTATACTGATTCTGGTTAACTGCCTAGGCCGACTTCTCATTCTGGGTATCTGTCTATTCAGTATATATTATTTCTTCTGGCCGACTTTTTCTCTTGGAGGCTAATAACCTAATACAAGTTATCTTCTTGAGCCAACATATCTTCTAAGGTTATTAGCCAACTCATTAGGGTTTCTTCTTGCTTCCCAGAATATTCTATTCTCGTCAGGTTTACACGTGGAGGTAAATACCTCCCACTGTTAAATTAAATATTAATTTATAATGGTCAATTAGAAATTAGACTTAGGCATTAATAAAGTCAAAGTGACTTTAGGTTAATTTATTTTCTTTTAGGTTATATTTTCACTTTATCCCACATTCATAAAGTGGTTTGACTCTACTTGATTGTAACCTATATAAGAAAGCTATTTGCTCTCTTATTTCATTGATTGAATAAAGACAGATAACCTTATTCAAGTTATATTGGTTTCTATGTGTGCTCGATTTCCGTTACATGGTATCAGAGCGAGATTAGGTCCACAGAGTCTGGGAATGTGTGAAGACCTAGGGACTGCTGCTGACAGTGACAGATCGAGGGATCACCAGCGTAGCACACTCAAGGAGCCGAAAGGGTTTCGGATCAGCCGGAGCCGAGTTCATTTGATTTTTCGGTTTTAAAAACCAGATTGCAGGTATTTTGCCATTATTTATCTACTAAGTTCAGTATTTTACGATCATCTATGGCTACATTGACCAACATCATGTTGGAAGGCAACCAAAAGTTCTCTGGGAAGAACTACAATACCTGGAAGCAACGCATGTTGGCCATTTTTGCGTACCGGTGCCTGTCAGATGTTGTTCTGGGCACAAGTCCTCGTCCCACGACTGTAGGTAAAGACCAGAACAAGTTTGATGGCCAAGACAGAGAGGTCGTGATGTTGATCATATTGTTCGTGATAGATGAGATGCTACCTGAGGTTCAGAATGGGAAGACTGTTGCAGTGATCTGGAAACAGTTGAAAGAGACCCATGAGATTTCAGATAAGGGTCGAGCGTTCTTTTTAAAGAATATGTTGTTCTCGATCAAGATGAGTGAGGGTGCCTCTCTCCAAGATCACTTACTCAAGATCAAAGACATCTGGGAGTAGTTGGAGGCCATTGGTCGAAAGATGGCAGAAGAGGACATGGTGGTGATCACGTTGAACATCTTGCCAGGGTCCTACGAGCACTTCATTGAGACCCTGAACATCATAGCTACAGACGTTGACCTAAAGTTTGGAGAGCTATCCAATAAGCTCTTGCAGCAGGATAGGTGGAAGAAGCAGTTTGGGAGAAGTAGTGAGGCAGAGGGTTCATAGTAGGCCTTTGCAGCCAAAGCTAAAGGCAAATGAAAACGGACAAGGAAACCTGGTCTAGGCAATGATGAGGATGCCACCAAAAGCCTGAAGACCATCACTTGTCATTACTATGGCAAGACTGGCCATATGAAGAAGCACTGCAGAAAGCGGTTGGCAGATCAGAAGCACAACCATGGAGGGTATCAACAGAAGGCCCATGTCGCAGAGCACACAGAGGAGAAGGAGGCAACCTTCTATGCCTTTATGGCCTTTACATAAGCAGATCAATCCAAGTCATCTACTTGGTTTGTTGATTCAGGTGCATCCAGGAATTTCACCAATCAGAAAGATTGGTTCACAGAGTTTACACCTAGTCCATCCAAAGACTCGGTGATCTTCGGTGGAGGCGAGGAGTATAATATAGTCGGCAAGGGGA
>JZKD02S1799086.1:1120979-1133770 GCA_000966675.3 Picea glauca
TAGGGAGGTATTACAGGTAATGGTCTTGAGCACAAACATACCATTCACCTGGTAGCATCAACATAGTTGTATAGACTATCTCATGACTAGATCATGAGCACCATCATCATCATCATCAATGTCATCAGTGGCATCATCTCTCAAAACCATACTCTATCTGAGTAATCAGACATGATGCTCACTCCACAGAGTGACACAAGAGCCATTCTTCTAATCTAGAAGAATAAATGTTCTGAACCATTTTCTGTCTAGGAAATCTGTTCATCATTCATCTGGATGATAATTATTTTCAACATTGTTGATAGTCTTCAAGGCAATCAGAACAATATCATTCAATAGAACACAACTGTGTCTATCCATAGTAGTATGCAACTAAAACCTAGTGGTACACTACCATACCAAGTACCACACAAATACTTGATCAAATAGTGGAACAAATCCACCATAGTAGTATACATCTACTGTCTAGAAACATACGGTCTTCATAACAATCATCTGATATCAACCTGCACAGAAACAATGTTATGATATAAAATGAATCATCTGGGCCATTCTTCCACTCACATCTGTGAGATCTTGGAAGAGCATTTTCCCTCAAAAATGTAAGACATCAATGATGAGCTATGTGGACTATTTTTCTCAAGCAAGGAAGAATAATTGTCCTGATTTCTGAGCTTGGACCATTCCCCACCCTGGGCCATTCCACCAACACTAAACAAAGTGTAACCTGGAGAGAATGAGTCTACCCTAAGGAATGTTTGTCCCTGATTGTTGAACCTGGGCCATTCCTCTGGTACTAAATAAGGTGCAACCTGGAGAGAATGAATCCACCCTAAGGAATGACTGTCCGGACCATTTCCGAAGGAAATGACTGTCCTGTACCAACCTCCAAAACGGACCATTCCCCATGTTAACCATAATGGGAAATCGTTGTCCGGCGAGGCGGGCCGATCTTCTTGAGTAACCCTCAAGAAAAGAGACTGCCCTAGACCACTTCCCATGTTAACCACATTGGGAAGTCGATGTCTATGGTACATCAACAATCTGGACCATTTTCCGAACTGGAAAATGTCTGTCCGTCAGAAATCTCAATCCACTTTCTGAACTGGAAAGAATTTGCTCATCCTGGACCATTTTTCGAACTGAAAAATGACTGTCCATCAATCAAGAATACATCAGTGCACCCTCCCAACCTGGGATTCATCTCTTCCTTTTTCAATAAGGAAGTCGTCTCCATAAGCTCCATCTTGAGTACACAAACTCTTTCATCTTGGACAGAAGCTTTACCAAAATGTTTGCTTATCTGCTCATCTGTGGAGATATGTATTGGAGAACCACTTTCTCCTTTCTGGACTTCATCATGGATAATGTAATGCTTGATTTCAAATGTACTTCGGTATGGAACACTGGTTTTCTCTTAAGGCTTCATGTAGCTATGATCAATGAAGTATATCATTGTTGGAAAACTGGAACATATCCATGTGGCACTTCTTTTGTCATCATGAGATCTGATCTTCTGACTAATCCTCTTAAGAGGTTACAGGTTCAAATCCAGAGGGGGGTAGGGTATGTATACCTTTGTAGACTTTACCAGTCAAATCGTTGGGCAGAGGGGGGTCCCTTGTCCCACAAACAAGGGGGTCTCATACACCAATTTGGTGTGTTGGCTTGGCTGTGACCTTAAAAATAGATTATTATTATTATTATTAATATCTCTATTATAGAAAAATTTCACCACGCTTCTGTTGTGCACTAGAGGTTCTCCACCAAGTTATCTTCTTCCATCTTCATACAAGGGTCTCTTTCTGGTATGCTTCAAAGTCTTGAGGTTTTTCTTCATACGTTCTTTGTTCAATTGCTCTAGAGAACAGTCTTTGCATTCATCTGATGTAGAACTCCAACCCATGGATATTGTGAATGATATAGAGACTCATGTAGAGGTATGTTTGGTTTACTAGAACAAGTAATTGTCATAGTCTTCTTCCTCCATCTGGGAGAACCTCTAGTTCTGGATCTTGCAATGCTTGCATATATACACTGTTCTTCATCATACCTTTCAGTTTCTCTGCTTGATTTCTTTTAGTGAGTTCATATCAGGCTGGTAATCTTGTGATTCTTAATACAGTGACTGGTTGTTCTGGCTTCTCTTTCTTTCTTGGAATCTTCATGTTCTTCCTAATGTTTTTCTTTAGCTCTTGGGTCCATGGAGTTTCTTATAGATTCCATGCCCTAAAGATTCTACTTCTTCCTTTCATTATAGAATCATGGATGTGGATGGACAACCAGGGATACTTTAAGGCTTCTCTTCGAAGAAGACTTCTCCTGAGGTTGAACTGAACATGTACTGTCTTTCATGGCTGCTACCATTGATATATACTTCATCATCTTCAATGGATCATAGGATTAGCTCCCTCTTAATCCTTGCTTCATGTATGAGTGCATATGATCGGCTCCCTCTGCCTAACAGAGTCCACGCTTCTGCCTGCATCCTTATTGTCTTCTGCAATATATAATCAACTCCCTCCGTCTAACAGAGTCCACGCTCCCATCTTATTGTCTTCTGCAAAATTTCATAAGTCTTTCTCCAATTTCCTCTTGATTGTTGACTTCTTTCTGCCTTTGCTTCTTCTAAGTCTCTTCACGATTGATTCTGATTTCGGCTTATCTTGTAATAGCTTCCACATGATTTGTTTGATGTATTTCATCCTTTCATGTGTATTATCTAACTTGTATAATGATAGCAATCCTTATCTTATTGTTCTTCCATAGGTATAATTCTTCTTGGAACACATTATCTTCCAAGAGATAGATATAAAAGATATGTATAGAGACGATGCAAACAAGATATGTACAAGAATTAAGAAGAGTATTGTTACCTTCAGAAGAAGAAGTCTCTTTCATCCTGCTTGGTCTTCTTTGTAGATTCATTTTCTTCGACAACTGATGCTTCGTGTTTCTCCTTCCTTTTCTTTAGCTCGGGACAATGATTCTTGTAGTGACCATACTTTCGACAATTGAAGCATTGCATTTCTGAAATATCTTTCTCTTGATTTGGCTTCCTCCTTGAACCAAGCTTCATTTTGTTCTTGAAATTCTTGAATCTTGTTGTGAAGGCTTGATCATCGTACTTCTTTTGTGATTTCTCTTTTGCACTGATCCTGGATTCTTCTTGAGCACAACAAGTCCAAAGTTCTTCAAATGTAGGATACTCCTTCCTTCTGTTCATGCTTGCGACAAATGCATCCCATGTCTTGGGAAGACCATTGAGTACTATGTTTACCAATTCCTTCTCTGAAATGATCTCTTCAATAGCTTGTAGTTGATCTCTTAACCGGGAGATCCTCACAAAGTATGATGTTATGCTATCATCATCATTCATCTTCATATCATGGAGCTCATTCTTTAAACTCATTATTTGTCCAATGTTTATGACTGAGAAGAGGTTTGTTAGGGCATCATACATCTTCTTCGATGAGTCAAGATGGGAGATGTGGGGTATCAAGTGGTCTTTTATAGAGTCCACTATGATACTCATGGCATTGATGTCACCGTCTTTGAACTTCTCCATAACTACAACGTTCTGTGGTTCCTTCTCTTTTCCTTCTTCAAACTCCGGTTCTACGATCTTTCCTTTCACGATATCCAACACTTTATTCTTGGCAAGGATGAGGTCAATCTTTGTCTTCCACACTCTAAAGTTAGAAGCTCCATCTAACTTATTTTCTGACTTCATAGAGTAAGTCATGGCTGCTTTGACTTGGTCAACTCTAGATCTGACCAAAAACTCAAACTTGACGTCTTGGCTTGCTGAGAGTATCAGGAGATGTGCTAGGCTAAGGCACACTGATCTATCCGAAAATTAGGTCAATCCCTTCACTTAAGCTTCCTCAACGAGAGGATTAGGGTTTCTACCACTGCACCTGCTAGTAACCCCAGTGGCAGTGCTATGGTAACTGCTCCTGCTAGAAACCCTAGCGACAATTCTTCAACGAGCTTAATATCCTTACGACTATGTTTCCTTCCAGCAGTTAGACTAAATGAAGGAGGTGTGGGTCCATAACCTGTTAGAATATAATGGATGTGCTCGTTTTATCATCGACAATATCACTATTGTCACCCAACCATAGGCCGAAGCCACCCTCCGAGCACCTTAAACTTGACAGAGAATCACTCCGGAAGCAAACCCTAGGCTAGATAGCCAAACAAAGGGTAGTGCACCAACAAGAGATGATCAGATAGTCCAAACCCTAACCAAAAGATAGCCCAAGCCAAACGTGATCTGTTAGCTGCAGCAGTTGCAATGGAAACTCTCCTCCGAGCCACCCTCCGAGCACCTTAAACTTGACAGAGAATCACTCCAGAAGCAAACCCTAGGCTAGATAGCCAAACAAAGGGTAGCGCACCTTTCCCCAAGGATAGCACACCAACAAGAGTTGATCAGATAGTTCAAACCCTAACCAAGAGATAGCCCAAGCCAAACGCGATCTGCTAGCTGCAGCAGCTGCAATGGCAACTCTCCTCCAAACCTGCGCACAAAACTGGGCACTGCAGTGCGCACGAGTGTTGCTCTGCAATTCTAAGACTGCCTGCCAGAATGAAGACTGACCTCCTGTATTTATACTGATTCTGGCTAACTGCCTGGGTCAACTTCTCATTCTGGGTATCTGTCTGTTCAGTATATATTTCTTCTGGCCGACTTCTTCTCTTGGAGGCTAATAACCTAATACAAGTTATCTTCTTGAACCGACATGTCTTCTAGGGTTATTAGCCAACTCGTTAGGGTTTTTTCTTGCTTCCCAGAATATTCTATTCTTGTCAAGTTTACACGTGGAGGTAAATACCTCCCGCAACTACCATAATATCAACATAATCAATAACCAAAATAAACGATCACCAACCTCCAAGACATGCCAACCAACAAATGTTTTGCCAGTAATGAATGTATTGATTGGATTAGATTTAGGGTTTAGTGTTTGTACCTTAAAGGGAAGATCCATGAATTCAACAAACAAATTAGTATCATCTTTATGGACCTTTCTATCAGGAACATGGTCGTCATGATGCAAAGAAGACTCATAACATGGTTTAGAAAACATAGGAATGTCCCTACAATAGTCACTATCATCGAAATAAAAAGTGCACCTAGGAGGGACATGCTTGATGGTGTCAAGTTCTTTAACCTCCTTTGATTGAAACAAAGGATTAGCAAAAAAAATATACAATTTAATAAGCTCTCGATTGAATTCATGAATATCTTCAAAAGAAGATTCCTCACATGCATCATTGAAGTCATGCAGTTCTTCATCAACTTGTTTTGACCACTCATTAGCATCATCATCGAATACAAATGTATCATAAATTGGTTTGACCTAGTCAGAATTGATTTCTTCATTTGCATAATCAAAATTTCCATCGTATGCATGCGGATAAGAAGCTTGAGATGACAGATGATCTTGGGATTGAGCTTTTCCATAAGGTTTAAGAAGGTTGGTATTTGGAATGTGGGAGGTGGGTGGATCCTCAAGCATCATGATATAATCAAGATACTTTTCATGTTCAAGCTTTCGACCACAATTAGTGGATTCATTATAATTAGGCCCTGGGAGAGAGGGCACCCAAGATATACTCCCAGCATGATTTGAAGATTGAGAGTCAAGAAAGCACATGCGATCTTGTAAACTCTTGATGACGGGGATTAAAGAAGACAAATCCTCATGTGAATCATAAATGCCAAAGGAGTAACCTATTCTACGGATTTTCTTTTCGAAGTCGAGGCAAGTGGATAGTGTTAGATCTAGGCTTTGAACATTCTTTTCTTTCAATCGTCATCGATAAAGAGAAGGTAGAAGTTCGTAATAATGCAACAGGGCATCCAAGTTAGTTGGGCGAATGGAAGTAGGAATTAAATTGTATGACTTGATAAACCTAAGGTTAAATGTAAGAATGTGTTCATTATCCTTCATATGTAACTAATTAAACCTTTCAAGATGCTCATAAGGATTATCCACATGCCCAAAGGTAGAGGTAAACCAGTAAGAAAGTTCAAACTAGGTAGAGATGCATACATCAGGAAGGCTGACAAATAAAGAGGCGACATCGTCGTGAAATGAATTCATGAACAAAAGCATGCAACTATAATTATTATTTACTCTGAGAATGGTGCAAGCACTCGAAAATGCACGAAGATGTTCAATTACTGTAACAGTTCCGTCACCATGAAAGAGAGGAAGATGGTTCTTGAATTTGTGAGGTAAAAGGTTAACCGAGTGAACGAACTTCAAGGGAGTGGGCATAAACCAAGGGGAATTGTTTAGGTCTTCTTCAAACTCAAAAAGCCCATACTTGCAAATGAGTTTCCCAAGGTTAGTAGCTGAAACCACAAGGTTACAACCACCAAACAGGCTTCCAATCGGTTGAGATATTGAGGTCTAGGAAAAAAAAAAAATGAAAGAATTAAAACAAAAACTAGGAACAAACCATTGAACGATCATCCCCAGTATAGTCGCCAAAAATATGTTGACGTCAAGGGACTAAAGAGTCCCCAACATCAACATTTCAACCTCTCGCGGGGCTAGGCGAGAAGAGACATGAATATCACCCTAGGCTTAAAGCCCCGGACAAGAATGCGCATTGAACTCCAGGCCAATTTTCCCCAAACCTATAGTCCAAGCGTCAATTCTTTTTCCTTGTAATTTTACTTTTTATCAATATTTGATTTTTGTGTAATTTATGATTTTTATGCTTTATGTTTGAGTTTTTACATTAGTAACAACGAATTTAAATCCTAAAAGTATTTAAAGAACTAGAGAAAATTCAAACAATAAGATTTAAAAATAAATAAATAAATAAAGACTTTTTGTTTTTTTTTTAGGTTTTTTTTTATCAAAAAGTAACTAAAACAAAACTAAAAGAAAGGAAAGTTAGTACAAAAAGATTAATTAAAAAGAAAAACATTTTAAACAATAAATTCACTAACCATCAAACTATTTGTAAAATAACATGATGAGTTAACATTTAATTTGCTTTAAAAAAAAATGTGAAACTATAATTTAAAAAACTAAAACAATTGGGAAAAAGAAAGTAGCAACGCTTTTATGTACATCATGTTACAATAGTCATAGCTTTACTATTTTACTGGAATGTATTTTCATTTTTATTTTTTATTTTAAGTGTTGGATTAATAAAAGATGAGGAAAATTGAGGATTTAAAAAAAAATAACAAAAAAACAATTTGAGTGAAAAATAAATGATCTTCATTTAAAATGCCTCCCATATAAACTTTTAAATTTTCGAAACCTACAAGTCTCTGTGTAGACTAGGGCCAAGTATATGGTCTTTAGCCACTCTAGAACAATGTTACAATAGAAAGACCAAGTGCGAAAAAGAAAAAGAAAACTAAGCCAAGATGGAATGGAGCAATGGTGGCGAATCACAAGGAGAAAACCTGCATCTCAAAAACCGATTAATGCTGAATAAAATCAAGTTTGAATACAACAAACTGACCAGTAAACTAATTACCTTATGAAAACCATCAAGCTCGTCCTCGCTTTATCTTTTCACTGCTTTGCAAGACCCCCTGCTGCCAACGATTCCGTCAATCCCTACTGAATATGTAAAAGAAGAATGAAAAGACACAGATCTCACAGCACTCCAAGCATACCTCTCTGAATTTTCTGCCAAAGTTTTCTCTCTCAGAATTTTTCTTTCTCTAAATTTTCTCTTCAGAAAATTCTCCTCCTTCAACTGTCTACTCGTCGTTTTTATATTTTTCAGTAGGCAGTTCCAGCAGTTTGGTTCGTTTAATGTTTAACGAAGGCAGTTCCAACAGTTTGGTTCGTTTAATGTTTAACGAACTAAATCCGGTACTCTTGGGATTTTCTTCATTAAGAATTTGTTGTACACGTCATAAATTAACTTATTCTCACACGAAATTTCTTGATTTGTGCATTTGTCATGTTTTGTTTTCTTGCTATTCTGTAATATTTCTTCTTCTGCATATGTGGTACATATATTATCAATGCCGGGTCTCTTCCTTGTCAAAAGAACTGAATCACTTTTGCAATCATCTAACTGAAAATCTGAAGCTTCATGTTTTAAGACATGCATTTTTTGTACAATGATATCCATGTTTGATCCTTTCTTGGAACCACCTGTACGAAATGATATACATCTCTGAGGACGCCCATACGAGTCCTTTTCCAATTCCTCCTTTAAATTCTCAAATGCTTCATCTGCCTCTTCCATAGCCTTCGAAAACAACAAATGTTGAACAATGTTTGTTCTTGACATGAGGGAATGCCTGGATTTCAACTGAATATTTCTTTGGAAAAGGATTATGTAATCTATCCTCAGAAGTACCAATGGGTATCTTGTGAATATAAAGCTTTGAGAAGTCTGCTTCATTGATAGCCCTATCCCATTCAACAAAGTGTCCCTGGTCCCTGGACATGAGTTCCCCAAAACCCCAGAACATAATACCTTCCATTGTTTTTAACAATCGTGGATTTAGTAGTACGAACCATGGCACATTTCTTAAAATGATCTCAAATCTAGTAGATCGAGACCTGGTAATCCTACTCTTTCGTCCCTTCTTTAAGTTGTCAATGTCACATTATTAAGTGAACAGAGGTAGGCATCTCGATAAAAAACAATTTCTCCACCAAAAATGGCCAGATCGATCGGGAGATGGTGTTACACTTCAGTAAAACTATCCTGGAAGTAGAATTGACGTGAATAGAGGTCAATTTGCCCAGGTTTCTAATGCAAATTTATTATTTATCTCCCAAGTCTACAGGGTGAAAATAAAATCACTACATTTTGCTCTATTAACAAAAGCCAGTTGTGGTGATCATGGAAGTCTGGAGTGTAATGCTGATGATAAGACTGTTGCAATAATCACCCAGAGCTATGAACAAAAGGTGCGCCCACTGTAATCCTCATACTTGATAGAAAAGTTTGGTCTAACGAGTGTAATCTTGCTGGACATCTTTCGACCCTACAAAGAGTTCCGACAGCAAATCTATGCATTTCATTCCAGAGATGCATTTGTTTCACTCGAGCGATTTGGATTAGATGGAGATAGAACTGTCATCATGGCGTTGATAAATCTTCCATTGTTTAACCTTAAAACGGTGATCTCATAAGAAATATTGTGATGAGAAGCTTATCTTGCGAACTGGGTCCTTTCGCTTGGGTTCGAAAATAGGTGAGATTTGTTTTTATCCTTAACATCAGTGCGCTTCCTTAGCCTGCATATGCTTATTTGCCTCATTCTTGATAGCCACATGTCTCACAGCCTTCATAGCCAGACAAATGAGCACCTTAAATTTTTGTCCGCATTGTATCATGATCTTGTAGCCGCTTAACTTTATGAGATAATAAGGAAACAATCTCGTTGGGTAATGCACTTATTAAAATCATTCATAACTCGAAACATATCTCCATGATCCCCCATTTGATCATTTCAAAACATCTTTATATTGAACTTCATAAAGATATCTGTCCGATTAAATGATCTTGAAGTATGGTGGATGAGCTTTGAAAATGATAAAATACTTTGATATGGGAGGGTATGAGATATAAAGTAAAGTGCTTGGCAGATAGCGTATATGGTGGAAGTCAATACTTTTGGTTTTGGGTAATGAAGATAAGATATAATAATCCTTACTTTTTGGCATGGCATGAAGTTAAAGTCATGGTATTTTACTTCCACAAGGACTCAAAAATGTCTTGGGCCATATCCATTTATGAATATATCATGAGATGGTAAGATGGGTTCTTTATATATTGAAAGACATATGTATATTAAGTATGTATGTAATGGCTCAAAACATAAGGTAAGTTAATCCTTCTATTTATGATGAAGTGGGGACCCAAAAATCCTTTCTTTAAATAATAAAGGTGTATGTGGTAAGGAGCATGGAGAATGTGATAATGTCAAAGAAAGGTATAACGTATATCTCATGAGCATAAAATATGAGGGCATTAAGAATGAAGAAATGGGCTAACTTTAGAATTGGATTAAAAGGTGTGGCAATTATACTCGATATTTCATTAATTGTTTCCAAGTTCATATCATTCTTGCCAAACTAGTATCGAACTTTTCATGATCTGAACTTGTAGCCTGTGCAACTTCAGGATTGATCAAAAACCGTCGTTATTAGCAAATATTCATCATAACTTAAAATACTCTTTAATGACATCTTCTTTGAATGTGTAGCAACAACTCAATGGGAATGCACAAGATTTTGCCCAGGCAATTGCGAAATGCGAGGGGAAGCCTCAAAATACTTTGCCGACTAAGTGTAGTTGACCGAAATATTCGTCAACAGCTTCAGTATGGGATCAACTATGATCTCATGGTTCAACAGGAAGCAGACCAGTGTGGCGCTCAGTACAACTGAAGCAAAGTATATAGCAACTTGTTCAACTAGCAATGAAGCAGTGTGGCTTCGAAAGATGCTTGCAGGATTGTTTGATCTTGAGTTAGAGGCGACTTATATCTGGTGTGACAACCAAATTTTTGTGAAGTTGATAGAGAACCTAGTGTTCCATGACAAGTCCAAGCATATCGAGATCAGGTACCATTATATCAGAGATAAGGTACAAAGAGGAGCAGTGAAGCTCTAGTATGTTGCTACAGATGAGAAGATAACAAACGTGTTGACCGAGCCTTTGTCGAGAGTGAAGTTTGTGTACTTCAAAGACAAGCTTGGTGTGGTCCAAAATGATGTCCCTAGTAAGAGGGAGTGATGAGTTATAGATACGATTCCAGGGCAGCAGCTTCATTGTGTGACAATGGTAGCGAGTAGTCATTCATAGACACGTTACTGTTACTCCAGTGAAATAGTCTGGTACGGAGAGGGCTACTCCAATGAAAAAGTTTGATACGCCGAGTTACTGCTACTCCAGTGAAATAGTCTGGTACGCAAAGGGCTACTCTAGTGAAAAATTCTGGTACGCCGAGTTACCACTACTCCAGTGAAAAAGTATGGTACGCAGAGGGCTACTCCAATGAAAAGGTCTGGTATGCCGAGTTACTGCTACTCCAGCGAAAAGGTCTGGTATGCCGAGTTACTGCTACTCCAGTGAAAAAGTCGAGTACGCAAGTTATTGACTGTGGCACCATTCAACATGACCTCGCACAAGGTCAACAAATGTCATGCCTTCGTGGTTGGTTAGTTACCCAACTTTTCAAGATGGTAGGCCAACCTGTGTGATTGGAGGTTTTTCCTAGCCTTGGACTAGATGGGTAGTGTGTGTGCACTACATTGCCTAATCCTTGCGATTAGATGCCAGGTCATTGTGGACCAGTTACCTGCTGTGCCAACCAGAGGTTACTAGTTCATTGTGGACTAAATGCCAGATTCTGTGTGAGTTGGCGAGTTATAGCCCCATGATGACATAACGCTCAAATGGATGATGAGACCCTGGATGCTGATGTGGTTACAAAACTTCTTCAATATAGATTTGTGGAAATTCAACAAGTCAATGGTCAAGTGTACAGAAGTGTAGAAGCAGTCGTGATAATCGTGGCAGGATAATACCTTCCTTGCTAAGAGGGAGTTTTGAAGTTTTAGTAGCTTTCGGAAGATATTCTTATTATATTAATATTGTATTGGACCAAGACAAAACCCTAAAGAACAATACTTATTATATTTGTTACATCATCCCTATTGTGCCTTAACAAAATTCAATTGTAAAATAGAAAGGGTAAAGTGTATAGGTCGGCCCTGACTTGATTTTGGGCAGCTCAACTTGTATTTATAAGAGGCTAGGCGCCTCACTTGGACAACACACACAACAAGCTCTCTCACACAAGAAGAAGTGTGCAAGTCTGAGGAGGAGACACAGCTATAGAGGAAGGGTGTTATGGTCAAGGGTTTTGGTTATCTGTTGGAGGACTATCTTGGTCTAGTGGTGCGCTACCCTATGTTGGTTAGGGTTTTTGGTTTTTCTTTTGTTTGGTGAGATCTCTCTTGAGAGAGACATTGAACTTGTTGAAGAATCTATATTGAAGAAGCTTTGTTGGGTTTTCTCCCCCACGAGGGTTTCCCAAGGTAAATCTTGTGTATAATGTGGATGTCTTTTTTTCAGTGATCCTTATGCATGCAATTATTGTTTTAATAGTCTAAAGTTAAGGAATATTGAACACACTCAACTGCTTAAGAGAAAATTTAACACCCAATGCCCTCCTCCATGATGTCAAACACTCCTCCTCCCAAGTAGGTGTTAATGTTTATGCCATTATTATAGTTCTTTGCATTTCATAAGATAAGAGCATAATAAGAACAAGATCACTGAGAAACACATTCACAAGAGACACAACATTTATCCTGGGAAACCCTCTAGGGAAAGAAAACCCAGCAAAAACTTCCTTATCATAAATGGCTTATACAATGTTCAAGAGATAACTCAAACCAATACAGAAAGTCCTCCCCAAGAGATGTGCCACTCTTCTCCCTCTCTCCAACTGGTAATTGCAACTTGCCTCATAAGAGAATGAGCAAGTGAGTTGTGTGTTTGGAGTGAGGTGCTAGCCTCTTATTTATACAAGATTGGTACGTGTGAAAGATCACAACTGGCAAGGCCGACCTCTCACTCTGGGTGGGTAAACACACCTTTAATTAGTTCTGGGCCTTCCATTATAACTGTTGGGGCTGACTTCTTATTCTGTACTTTGTAATTGTCCGATGACCAATCCGCAAAAGGGGATTTGGTCCTTATACAATTACTGACATGATTAATCCTCAATGGGGATTAATCTAATAACAATAATAATAATAATGACA
>JZKD02S1799086.1:1154167-1182878 GCA_000966675.3 Picea glauca
GAATGGTTGTAGGTGTAATTTCTTGCATTTTCTTATTAAATTGTTGATTTAAAACCCTAGGTAACAAGCACACAAGTAGGTCATTGTTACATGTCCCCTTAGAGAGAGATTTTTCGGCCATTGAAGAAGAAGGATTGAGCCTAGCCTTTGCTACACTCATCTTACTTCTTCCCTTGAGCTAGCGTTGAATTTTATAGGTTGAAAGAGGGTGACGTCCTAGGCCTAGGTTATCTACACCTAGGGCCATCATCTTCTAGGGTTTGAAAGCCTTGTCCTTGCAACATTTTCTCCCTTAGACTTATTATTTCTGCTAGCCGTTTTTCCAAGTTGACCTAAAGGAGGAAAGAGCACGAGGCCTTATTTAAGCAACACCGGAGTGAGCCTCTTTCCCCTAGGGTTTTGATTCTAGGGCCTTGCCTTTGCAGCACCTTAGAACCCTTCCTTCTAGTCTTTAACTCATCATCCTTTCAAAACCTTGTGCCCTTCTCTTGCTTGACTCCATATACCCTAAGGCATTGATTTCTAACCTCCAACGTTGATGTCTTAGTGTACAAAACCACTTTCAAAACTATAATTTTGAAACCCTAACTAACAAACTAACCTAATTAGGGCTGACGTCATAGTTGGTTATCTCATCTTGACACAACAAAAGTTGAATATAAGCAATAAAATGATGATTTGATGCATTTATTGAACAAATTGTTGATTGGATACATTGTTAGCTTGATCATCTTGATAGATATTGATGAACTGATGCTCTTTCATAGCTAATTGACAAAACGTTGACTTCATTTTGTATCTATTGCTTTACATTGCTTATTAAATGATATCAGATAGTCATTGAAGTACTAACCCTTTGAGTTATAGCTTGCATATATATATTGTATTGCTGTTGTCTTGTTCCGGGCAGGTGTTTTCAATTAGGCCTACACTTCATTATTGGTTGTTTAGCCAGACTATCTGACCTAGGTGGTAACCTGTGAGGAGGAAACTTTAACCTTGCCTTATATCTTAGCCTCTTCAAAACCCCAGGTTGTCGGGGACGTCTCCCCTGGGCTAACCTCCCTAAACAGAAAGAACCTCCCCATTGCGGTGACATTGGGTGGGGAAGGTTCCTGTTACGCCAGTTTGCCTTCAATCCTTTAGCCTTTGATCTAAACTACAAACTGTGCGATAACAAAGCCCACAGGTTGGATGCCAAGGGCCCACATGCCGGATCACGATGACTTGCCTTTGGAGGCCTAGAAGACATCATGGATGACCTTACCTAGCCCCTATTACCCAAACGACTTGCCTAGGAGAGGCAAAACGTTACCTAGGGCTAGGGTTTGGTGATGATGGAGTTGTTGCTCATTGACACTTGGCATAATTTGACCAAAGGAGGCATGGATTGACCTTGGCGCATGAAGAGGAGGCTCTAGGAGCCCCAACGACCTCCACTTTCGTCTCCAACAACTTGGAAAAGTGTCAAAATGTCTCCCTAAAAGGGTGACATCTTGTTTTAGGGTTTCTTTCATGTGCAAAAATGTGAATTAAATATTATTATTTGTGTAACTGGGTAAGATAAGGGTTGTTGACCCATTATCTTATGTTTTACCCTAACTTATGTGGGCAAATTATGTTTTAGACATTTTGTATAAATAGAGATCATGTGAATCTCATTTCACAACATAACTCTCCCATTGTGAGAGGTACTTGGCTGAAATTTTCGCTATTCTTGGGCATTTTTCTCTCTCTTTTGCATTTGTCATGGTTTAGTTTGCTATTGGTGGAAGGAAGTGGTGCGCTACCTCTTGTGGAGTGTTTCTCTTGCATATTGGTGGATAACTCTTGGTAAAGTGGAAGTTTATCTTGTTAATTCTTGCTCTAGGTGAAGGGTTTTATCTTGTTATTGTCTCTTTTTCTTGGTTGCAAGGTTAACTAGTTGAATTTCTTGGGGAGTATAAGTGCATACAACCCCACTAAGCTGATCAATAGTTTTCTTGGAAATAATTTGTTGCTTAAGGTAGTGCTAGGAGAAGTAAAAGTGCTTACACCCTCCTAGCACTTCTTAGTTAGATTTACTTGCCTCGAGGAGTAAGAGGGTTTATACCCCCAAGGAAGTAGTATAGTTAAATCTTTCTTTGATTCCATAACCCAATAGTTAAAGCACTAATCATTTTCAATTTGCACTGGAGAAATAAAATTGTTGCATTGGAATACATGAAAACACGAGATAATCAAACTGTTTAAATTTCAATCTCTTCTTGATGTTCTAGGCTTGTCATAGCCATTAGGGCATCTCAATTGGCTAAGTATTTCTTGCTTCTGTTATAACTCTTTATCTACAGCCATTAGGGCTGTAGAAACCCTAACACATTTTCACTTATAACTTGTTTTTCAACCGTCAGAATTTGCTGAAAGTTTGCCAAGATAATCTACTAGACCTAGAGCAACTTTTGGGTGGACTCTTTGTAAATTTTGGTGGTTGGATTTACTGCTGTAACAACTTGTTTGCTACAGCCATAAGGCTGCAAAATATCTCTGCAAACACTCTTTATTACATCCTTGTTTCATTGATAAAGTCGTGTGCTTTCATTCTTGAGTATAACTAGTGTTTATCTAACTTATCTCTTCCATCATTGGTTGGACTTTTAGCAATTGTTTAACAGCTTTAACACTTATTCTCTTGCTGATATACATTCTTGTTTACTGCTGTAATTAGGGACAGAAAGCCTAACTTGCTTGTCCACTTAACATTATACATATATACTCCGCTCGTTCTTGTGTCTCGGGCAGGTACATTATTCTTTGTAGGCGTTCTTATCTCTTGGCAACCATTGGCTACCACCAAGACTTTTTCCCAAGCCTTTCTGCATCTTCTATCTTGACCTTTAGGGGGCCCTTCCTTCATCTCTTCACTTTTCGTCTCATTTCCCCCAGGGTCACTGGGATTCCCCCCTTGAGGTGATTATCTCACCTCTAAAGTGACGGGAATACCTTCCTAAGGTGACAATGGGTAGGTGTTCTCTAAGTTGTCTCCTTTTGGTGGTTGGGTCGAGCTTTGCCCAACCTACAACTTGTGCGATAACAAAAACCAAGAGGTAGAATCTAAACCCTACCGTGCAAGTACATTTAAACCTCAGACTTTAGACTTTGAGGAAAAGGACCTCTAGGGTGCAAGCACTTTTGGGCCCCAGATATAGTCCCAAGTGTGCTTGTCGTAGATTTACTTAGATCAAAAATCAATTGTCTAAAGCTAAAATCCTAAAGTGCTAGCACTTTAGGCTTTAGGGTTCTAACCCTAGTACGGACAACTCACAAATTTTGGACAATTAAAACTCTGTGAGAGAAAGAAGCACCTATGTTCCTCTCTTAGCGTTTCAACGAACAACAATCCTTACAAAAAAAATAGCAATTTTACCATTCACATCAACAATATACCATAGAATTGCAAAAAATTACTTACTTTATCCAAGAAGACAAGAGCACAAAACCCTAAGTGCAGAAATATACATCCAAAATCAGGAAACCATCCATAAGAGACCCTTTCCAAGCATAGCACATGAAAGAGAAAGACCAAGACGGCTGAAATAGCGAATAAGTAGAAGTGTTACCCCACAAATGGTGAGGAACCCTGATGAAATAATGAAGCCTAGAGCTAGCCTTTTTATATGAGGGTAGCCTAGCATATTTGTCCACAAAAAATGTCAATATCAAAAACGAAGTGGGGCTGACCCCTCATTTATCCCTTTACAAATGCTAAAATGCAAAAATACATCAATAATGGCCACATGTGTGTGACATCAAGCCCTCCTGGGCAAGGAGGAGGCCTCCAAAGGCCACGTGGCATCAATTCGGAGTGAAGTGGGGGGCAGATGATGTCTCTCCTCATCCTAAGTCATGCCAACCATCATCAATAACCCCAGGTATCCACCAAACCCTAGCTCCATCAAACCCTAAAGATGAAGTCATCATCAAAATAGGGCCAACGTCTAGGATCCAAGTGTTGTGTCCAGGATGGAGGGATTTGCATCTCGTCTATGCATAGTGTCGGGCTGTATGCTGCTACAACATCCCTACTATTGGTGAAGAATAAGCTATGGGGTACTTTGCCTAGCCCATGGGCTTCCATCCCATTTGCGTGCCATCATGAATGAATCTACTCAAACCAAGCATACTTGTCTATCATTCAAGGTTCCAAGGATGTGAGAGATGATGTCTAAAGGTGGTGAGTCATTGGATGACTCACTGCTCTACATCACACGTACCAAGGTCATGCAATAAAGGCACAACATCCTGGGTACAAGCCCAAGACTTCTCTCAAAGAACATGTCAGGGCCATCCAAAACAAATCAAAGTATAAGACAAGGAAGCCAAGGTTCATAAGAAACATTAGTCCTTAAACCATGCAAAGTAAGCTATAACTTAAGATATAAGCCATGTAAACAACTCACCTTAGTATCCCCTTTAAGCATCACACCAACCAAGGACCTTATGTGAGTTGGCAAGTTTAAATATGGGAGGGCCTTCATCCAACCCTATTAGGTGTGCCAACCTAGACATGAAAAAAAAGATCCAGGTAGAGGGATATGTCTCGAGAGAAGCAGGAAAGAAAGAAACCCTTCAAGAGTAAGTGTGATAGTGATATGGTTTTAGGGCTTACTTCGTGGCTTACGATGTCATTGGATCCATTTCTATGAGTGCCTTTGTAGAGGGAGCGCTTGCTTACTTGAGATACCCTTTCCTCAGTGCTTTTTGCATTCTGAATCCCTTATTTTTCCTTTTGATACCAAACTATCATTTGCAAGTCCCCTTTGTAAGGTTTCAAGCTTTATTCCTTCATTTTTTACTGGGCTAGTGTCCTTTATAATTTGGTGCATTCATTCGCATCCAGACAGCGCAATTACCAATAGAAGGGGTAGATCTCAAGTTGGCTTCAAAAGATTATGGTGGCCTTTGTCAATTAGCAATGTCATGCATGTAGATAGTGTTGAATTTTTAAAGATTTTCTCAAGCACATGTAGTTTCTTTTATCATAGCATGAACTTGAACCATAAACAATGCAGCAACACAATAGATGTAGTAACCAAGATCACAAGAAGAATAACCCTGCACAAGACACAAGAAGTTATCCTGGGAAAACCCTTCTCAAACAAGGGAAAAACCCAACAATCCTTTGTTATAGAGTCAAGAGAAGATCACCCTTACACCATAAACCCTAGCGCACACAAGAGGGTGCTCTATGACCAAGAAAGCTAGCGCCTAAGAGAAGTGCAAACCAAATTTCAGATCTCCACAATGTGTGTTGTGAGAATGAGATATGATCCACAATGGGGATGTATCTCTCTTATAAATACATGACCTAACTCATCAATACATGGGTCTATTGGCACAATAGGGCCGACTTGTACAACTCAATAATATAATTAATCTTTTACACTATTAATTCTCTTTTCATGGTGGGGCCAACTTGTACCCTTCACAATACAAAATTAGGGTTTCACAATAATCTTACTCTTAGACAATATAGCAAGGAATCTCCCACACATCCTCTAGTGCTCTGCCACTAGGGACAAGACAACATGTGCTCAACCACAGGGACGTCACTCTCAATAGATTAACTCAACTAAATCCATAGTAATACGATCTGGAGAGCCATCTCTAGTCAACTCAACTAAGTCCATAGGAGTCTGACAGAAGCCATCTCAAGTCATCTCAACTCAGCCCAGAGGAGCACGACAAGAGACCACACAAGTCATCTCAACTCAGTCCAAAGGAGTATGACTCACCCATCACATGGGCGTTCTCACAGATCATCTCAACTCAGTCCAGAGGAGTACGATCTGGAGAATGTCTCATGAAGTTGCAATCATCAACACTCCCTCTCACCTAGGGAGGCATTCTCCACCATGCCATGTCTCTCACGGGAGTACTCAAACTTCGTCCTGGCAAGCCGTTTGGTGAAGACATCTACAACCTGCTCGTGTGTAGAAAGGTACTGCACATGTAATGCTTTCCTCTGCACCATATCTTTGATGTAATGATATTTCATCTCAATGTGTTTCGATTTATCGTGAAACACAGGATTCTCTGAGAGCTTCACACAGCTCTGGTTATCGCAATGGATAACAGTGGAATCCATCTCATGTCCAAATAAGTTTGCAAGGAGCTTGCGAAGCCACACTGCTTTGCGGAATGCCACATATAATGCAATGTACTCTGCTTCTAAGGTACTCAAATCCAAAGAAGTTTGTTTCCGGCTGCACCAGGGAACCATGGCAGATCCCAAAGTAAAACAACAACCGGAGGTGCTCTTCCAGTCCACTGCGCTCCCTGCCCAATCTGCATCGGCATATCCCTGCAATCTCATGTCTACACCGGAGGCATATCTTAGTCCATAACCAACCATACCTCGTAAATATCTCAACACATGCTTCACTGCTATCTAGTGTGTCTGTCTCGGCTGACTCATAAACTGACTGAGTACACTCACTGCATTGCATATATCAGGTCTGGTGTCAACCAAATACATCAATGATCCAATCAGTTGTCTGTAAAGATGTGGATCAATCTCACTTGAACCAGAAGAAGTCTCATTCAGTTTCTTCAGATTCATCACCAACGGCGTAGCCATGGGCTTGCGGTCTGTCATCCCGAATTTCTTCAATATCTCAACTATGTATTTCCCCTAACTCGAGAGAATCTCATCAATCCTCTGCCACACTTCTAGTCCCAAGAAGTAGTGCATCATACCAAGGTCCTTCATCTCGAATTCAGAAGCTAATGAACGCTTGCATTCAACAATAAGGCTTTCTAAACCGGTGAGGGATAAGTCATCAACATATAGGACCAAAATCAAGCACTCGTCACCAACAATATTGTAGTATAGGTTGGGATCAACAACACTCTTGTTGAAGCCCAAACTCATCAAGTATCCATCAATAATCTCATACCATGCTTTAGTCCATACAGGGCTTTCTTCAACCTACACACATGAGACTCCTTCTCATGTATCGCGAATCCATCTAGTTGCTCGATGTAAACTTCTTCCTCAATTTCTCCATTGAGAAAGGTTGTCTTCACATCCATCTGATGTAGTCTCCAACCCATGGATGCGACAAATGCAATAATCGTACGGATGGAAGTGTATCGAGCAACAGGAGAAAATGTTTCATCATAATCTATTCCCTCCACCTGAGATAATCCTCTAGCCACAACTCTTGCTTTGTATTTCTCGACACTTCCATTAGTTGCATGCTTGATCTTATAGATCCACTTGGAAGTCACTACAAACTTCCCTTTCGGTCTCGGAACAATATCCCACACATCATTCTTCATGATGGACTGATACTCTTCGGTCATGGCATCTTGCCAAACCTGTTGACCTGTTGCTTCTCCATGACAGGAAGGCTCAATATCAATGATGTGGCTCATAGTTGAAACATAGCTCGAAAATATCTGTGGTCTCTTTCTCTCTCGGAATGTACCACGGGGAGTTGCATGTCCCTCTACCTCCTGCAGAGTCTGTCTAGCCCATGCAAGCCTCTTCTGGCCTACTGCAATGTCTCTGGGAACATCAACTGGAGCTACAAGATCAACTGGATCAGTAACTGTCTCCCTCTGAATTGTTGAAGGGGAAGAAGGTATTGTCTCTTCTTTCTTCTCAAAGAGTTTGACTCCCTTTGAGTCAAGTGACTCCCTCTAAAGTCTGAAGGATAAACATCTGTCCTGGAGGAAAATGTGACATCATCCTTTTCCTGTGTTTCTATCCTAGAGACATCCCATGCCTTCTCAGGTCCTCTAATGCCTCTATAGTACTTTACTTAGCAAGAAGAAATATGGGCTCCCATAACAGGGATCATGGCCCTTCAATAATGAAATAAGAAATATGGCCTCCCGTACTAGGATAATAACCAAGATGGCCTCCCGTAGGTATAACAACCAAAATGGCCTCCTATACTAGGGATAATAACCAACCAAGAAAAATTGCACTCCCGTACAAGGAATAATGGTCCAAGTCATGAGGGCTCCCATACCAGGGATAAAACCCTTCATTAACAAATGCAAGCTACTACAAAGTAATGATGAAATCAAATAAGGAATGTAGTACAAAACTTACCTTAGTTTACAATCATGCTCAATCTTACTTTTGGTCCTCCTGAGTGCAGTCTGCCCATAGATGATCAAACTGAGGTAAATCTGCTCTTCCATTGATACTTTGAATGAATGGTTCCCAATGGCTTGGAAGAGCATTAAGAGTAATCATGACAAGTTCTCTGTCTGTTATGGTTTTTCCAATGACACCTAATTGATCTCTGGTTTATGAAATCTTCATGAAGAAGGTAGCAGTGGTGTCATTGAGTAAATGATTATCTTCCTAGCGTTGACATCATATGTCTTCCATTCAGCCTTCTCTTCATCGGTTGTTGTTGTTGGTAGAGTTCCTTCTATCAATCTCAATAGGTCACTCTCTTCTAGAGTGATGTGTAATCTTGATTTCCAAGAGCTGAAGTTGCTTGATCCATCAAGCCTATCTTCCACCAAAGTTTTGTTCCTCATGGCTTGCAGATTCTTCACAAACCCTAACGGTTAGGCTAGAAACCCTATCCTCAGAAAACCTGATAGCTAGGCTAGCCTATAAACCCTAGGTTTCGTTGGACTTATGACTGCCAACAAGAAGCCTTGGAGAGTCAAAAGAACCCCAGTGAGCTGCAAAATTCTTCAATGACCTGTAGAAACCCTAGAGGCCGAAATCTGCAGAAACCCTAGGGCCAAAAATCCAAATTTCTTCAAATTTCAATCTGAGAGTTGCAGATGATGCGCTGGACTAGCCCGTACCTGTCTGT
Organism: Picea glauca; assembly: GCA_000966675.3. Lineage (NCBI taxonomy): Eukaryota > Viridiplantae > Streptophyta > Pinopsida > Pinales > Pinaceae > Picea > Picea glauca. Next base: position 1,162,996 of record JZKD02S1799086.1, read on the forward strand.
GCAAAAATTAGGCCCAACGTTCCAAGGGAAAGTGTTAAAACTAGCTTGACAAGAAAAAGGGTAAGGGTCGTTTTTTTTTGTAGTTGCAGCCTAAGTCACAGGGTTCGCCAAACCTAAAGCTTGAGGTTCGAAATTCAGCGAACCTCAAGGTTCGTCGAACCTGAACGAACTTGAATGCGCGCCTGAATTAGAATCTTGGGACGAATTTGAAGGAGCATTTCATTGAGTTTGGGATGAGGTTTCATTAGGGTTCAATATATATAGCCGAACCTCATCTGAACCTTATTGGAAAATTCGAACCTAAATCGAACCTAATCGTTGTCGAACCCGAACTCAAACCCGAATCAAACCTAATCATTGTCGAACCCGAACTCAAACCCGAATCAAACCTAATCGTTGTCGAACCCGAACCCGAACCATGTGACTTAGGTTGCAGCAAGAAGGTGACGGCTAGCTTGAAAAGTGTTGGAGTAGCTTGTGCAATGGCTCTTCACGAACACTGCTTTGATACCATGTTGAATTTTTAAAGATTTGCTCAAGCACATTTAGTTTCTTTTATCAGAGCATGAACTTGAACCATAAACAATGCAACAACACAATAGCTGCAGTAACCAAGATCACAAGAAGAATAACCATGCACAAGACACAAGAAGTTATCTTAGGAAAATGCTTCTCAAACAAGGGAAAAACCCAGCAATCCTTTGCCATAGAGTCAAGAGAAGATCACACTTGCACCATGTTATCCCCTATCCTAGGGATAACTAAGGAGATTATGTCTCGAGGCCCACAGGTCCTAGACATGGAGTACCAAGAGTCAGACGACTTGAGCTTGGCCCCGGAGGGCCCATCTTTTCTTCAGTGCATCCCATCTATCAACAACAACAACAACAATATCCATCCCACGGGCCTGGTCCTGGAGTAGCAGTGGGTCTTGCTCCATGAGGTAAGGAGTCCAGGTATCATGGTATGTGTCACTCTGCTTTTCGAAGCATTTGAATATGTTGCACTGAACTCTCCTTTATTTCATAACTTTTGCTTGGAAATTATGCTCTTTAACTTGTTCATACCCAGGGGGGTGACAAAATGCCCTAGTAAGTTGGTTCCCTTTAGGATGAGTTGCCACTAGGTGGGTCTATGAAAGGTCATCGTCCATTCCTTCCATACTTACCATTTTTCATCATTATCCCTCTCATCTTCCCCTACCTTGGTTCGGGCATTGGGTTTTTCACACTAGAAAGGGTTGTACCTTACCTTGTGGCAAGAAGGGGCTAAAGGCCCTGAGGGTAAAAGTAGTTGGCAAGAGTTAAAAGCCAATATAAAACCTTTGAGATGCTTCTCCCATGGATTCCCGAGAAAGCAATAAAAGACTTATCAGTAAGAAAAGGGGACCTGTAAGATAAAATAAAACTCAAGGTCTAGTTGGTGGATGGGAGGTCTCATCATAAGCCGACCTATTAGGTCCATGGGCATGTAGTGGTATGACACTACCATCTATCTGGTCACCAAACCAGAGTAGTGGCTCTTGGCGGCATAGCCAAGAGAAAGGGGGTCTCATCACAAGCCAACCTTCTCATTTTCGTGAAGTGCTTGTGGGTAACGCTGTCACCTCTAGTCACTACGCTAGGACAGTGTCCCCCAGTTTTTCCCTTGGAAATAAAAAGCAATAAGACTAAAAATAAAAGGCATTGAATGGGATAGGAAACAATGGAATCCATGATAAGGTGCAGCTCATCCTCTACAAAGGCACCCACGGGCAAGACCTACATTTCCCTGTTATCACTGCACCCTCTGCCCAAACACTTCCCCTACACCATTTCACACACTTACATGACCTAGATTTGCTCTCGCCTGGGAAACACCCCAAACTTGAGGAGGATTAGCCCAATAGGACATCCTAAGACCCTCTCCAAAACCGACTTGTTAAACTGCATAATGTCCTTGAGTATTTGTCTGGGTAAAGGGGGGTTTGATGCACATGTTTGGGTAATTTAATTATTGGATGTGATTGACATTGCTATGATCTCTATGACTTATGAGCCCATGGAGAGCATACTTGTTGCTGCAGGACCATGCCCGATGGACAGGTACATATGGGGAGATGATTAAGTCGGACCTCCATGGGGCTAAAATCCCATAGATGGATGTTGTGACCCCAGCCAGGGGCGGAGAGATGTCAGAGACTTGCACCAGGGAAAAGGAAGGATGGTTCACTGGAGACACTTTGGCAGACCTAGACCCAGGGGGGTCTTTCTCTTCACCCAGACATTGGCCTTGGTTATCCCACGACGTCACCATTGTGACTCTAGACGTCACCCAGTGTCAGGATTGGCATTATGGAGGCAGTTATGTGCTAATTGGCATGTGTGGCAACATATAGGGGCTTGGAAGGCCCAACGTTTCACCCAGGAGGCGCAACGTCACCCTAGAAGGAAATGGCGTCACCTCTAAAGATGATTTTAGGGTTTAATTATTTGAATTTGTGTAAAAATTGGATTTTTCATGTAATTTGGCCATGTTGGCCTTTTGATGACCTAAAATTAATTAAAGGTCATAATTATTGTATAAATAGAGATATAAAACTCTCATTTTTTCATCATTCACTCATCACAGAAGTGGTGGTCTGAAATTTGGCCCTCTTTAAGGGTTATTGGCTGAAATTTGGTGGTGCGCACTTCTTGGAGGAGGCAATTCTTGGTGTATTTTGGCAAATTTTCATGTGGAGGATCTTCAACCAGGGTTTATGCTTGATTATTCTTGATGAAGTGGAAAATATGCATTTCTTTATTGTGAATGAATGCTTATGCTTAATTTACTTGTTTCATGTCTGAAATTATGAAATTGCTTGCTTGAAACCCTAGGAAAAAGACATATGTTACTATCTTTTTCTCTATAGTCTTCCACTTGCTAAAATTTCTTGAAAGGCACCTATCTAGAAGTAGATACTAGAGCCCTACCATTATAGCACTCTAGTAACCCTACTTCCTTTCCCATTGCATATTTTATTTCAATTTGTCTCAGGAAAAGAGAAATCGCTAGGGCCTAACTTTTGTTAATTTCTAGCAATTATCTCTAGGAATTGGATTTTTGAGGCCTTGGGCTACAAATACCTCTCTCATTCTCTCCATCCCCTTTGACTAAACATTATCATTTCTATTTTCATCTAAGACTTGCTGCTGCCATCATTGACTCCATTACCCTAGAAAGGCACTAGTCTACCATTTACAAGTGTTGATTGATCAAACAATTTTCAGAACCTCTTCTCTTGAACACCCACTAACTTCTACTAACCTTAGTTTAGCCTAAATCATTAACCTACTTGTTGTTGTTGCAAAAGATTGCTACAACCATCTAACAACAACAAATTAACCCTAATGGTGACATATTATGCTAGCTAGATGTTGCTAAAACTGCTTGTGACTACTTATTATCAAATTGCCTAGTTAAAGCTATTATTTCAAGTCTTTATTCAAGCATTTTAGAGCATAAATCTTGTGGTTGTTGCAAATCTCTTATTGCTGTTATAAATTGTTACACTGTTGCAATTTTATATCAGCTAGTACATTTCTTAAGAGATCATTGTCTTATGAAGCACTAACATCATTTTAGTACTTTGAAAGTGCCCCTTTTTGCCTTGTTGTCTTGTTCTGGGCAGGTACACAACATTATTTATTTGCTTCATCTCTATAAGACATAAAGAACCCTTTGATTTGAGTGATCTGTGAGAGGGGAAGGATTTCCTTGTGATATTTGCTTTAGCCTTCTCAAAACCCCAGGTCACTGGGGACGTCTCCCCTGAGGTATTGCAACATAGTCCTAAACAGAAAGGGATTTCCTATTAAGGTGACAGTAATAGGTTATTCTCAGTTACTCCAATTTTGTATTCAGTTGCTTTGTGCTTTTGGGCAAGTACAAATTGTGAGATAACACACCATAAACCCTAGCGCACACAAGATGGTGCTCTATGACTAAGAAAGCTAGCACCTAAGAGAAGTGCGCACCAAATTTCATATCTCCACAATGTGTGTTGTGAGAATGAGATATGATCCACAATGGGGATGTATCTCTCTTATAAATACATGACCTAACTCATCAATAGATGTGTCTATTGGCACAATAGAGCCGACTTGTACAACTCAATAATATACTTAATCTTTTACACAATATTAATTATCTTTACATGGTGGGGTCGACTTGTACCATTCACAATACAAAATTAGGATGTCACAATAATCTTACTCTTAGAAAATATAGCAAGGAATCTCCCACACATCCTCTAGTGCTCTACCACTAGGGACAAGTCCACGTGCTCAACCACAGGGATGTCACTCTCAACACATTAACTCAACTAAATCCATAGGAGTACGATCTAGAGAGCCATTTCAAGTCGACTCAACTAAGTCCATAGGAGTCCGACAGGAGACCATCTCAAGTCATCTCAACTCAATCCAGAGGAGCACGACAAGAGACCACACACGTCATCTCAACTCAGTCCAGAGGAGTATGACTCACCCATCAGATGGGCATTCTCACAGATCATCTCAGCTCAGTCCAAAGGAGTACGATCTGGAAGATGTCTCATGAAGCTGCAATCATCAACATAGAGCAACTACGTCAACCTTTGGGCCTTCAGCCCCTTCTTCTCATGAGAGAATGGACCATGACCCATTACCGAAGTTTGGTACACTATGAGAGGCTCAAGGATGGAAAGTGTTAAGTATGGTGGGGAACAAAACGTTACCCTTGTGAGGGTCGACCCAGTAGTACCCCTTTCCCCGGGGCAGTGACAACACGAGACTAGGGCATAGAAGTTGACCACTAAGGTGAAACAAGGCAACTGACAAAATTTCCCAAGCTAGTCATCCACTATCCAACCTCAACCAAAGATCCCCATCCACACGCCCAACAAATTGTTAGCTTTTTAGCTCGGGAGGTACTCCGCATATGTGTCTTGTATGCGAAAGTTACCTTGTACCTACACTACTAGGCACTTGATTTTGTAATGGGTTTTTATAAAGATGTGATAAAGTGGTTATTTTATTAAAGTGACTTTTTAATGAAGTGTACTTTCTAATATTAAAGTGATTTTATCTCATAAAGTGCACTTATGTTATAAAGTGAAAATGTACTTTAATATTTAAAGTGATTTATTTTGGAGGGAATGAATCATGACCCTTGATCTTGTAAAGACAAGATTAGATCTTGGCCATTAGATCTAAGGTTGAAGAAGGTGAAGGGTCACTTTCAGATTATAAGAGAATGCATTGGGTAGTGTGCAAGACACATTGAAAAGGAGATTGAGAGAGATTTTTGAGTAAACTTAAGAGAGGAAAGAGGGCAGCAAGGAGGGCACATTTCCCAAGAGAACTTGGGTACATTTCCTAAGAAGAATTTATGTTTTGTGAATGCTGTAACTTTTTGTTGTTAGAGAGGCCATACTATACGGATCCATACAGTCTGTACAGTGCGTACAACAAGTTGGGAGGGCACACAAATCGAGGCAGCTTGATGCACAGATTTCGAGGCAGCCTTTTCAGCGTTTTTTGTTGATGAAGAGGACAGTTTTCTATAGCTGTTAGTTGGCACAAATTTCGAGGTGCTGAAGAGGGAAATCCATACAGCTGTACGGATTTTCTGGGCATGGAAATCGAGGTAGAATTTTGGGACAGTTTTGGGTGTTGTAAGGTATTTTTCTCTTGCTGGAAATTGTATTACTGCTGCTGATATGTACTTTCCTGAAGATGAATAATAAATCTCTCTCTCTCATTGGGTTTCCCCACTTTGGAGTTTTCCCTAGCATTGCCTAAATTTTTGAGTATTTATGGGTTGAATGGTTGTTGTTCATTGTGTTTATTCCGCTGCTAAATTGCTTAGCAATGTGTATTTCCGCTTATGGTAATTTCGGAATGTCAGTTTAGACATTTCAGAGTTCATAGAAGACAGTTATCTCTAGGTTGCTAAGTGTATGATAGAATTATTTACTTGTTGATTTTGTCATTAAATTTCTACATGGTATCAAAGCTTGGGCTCTGAGTGATAGTGAACAGTGAAATTTTTGGGCAAAGTTTGAAGGGGAAAAGTTGTTGTTTGTTTTCCTTTGAATAGTGACAGGGAATATGGCTTCATGCATTAGATTTGAGGATCGGTTGGATGGCATTTCCAACTATTTGCAGTGGAAGCTCCGGATGTCAATTGTTCTTAAGGAGAACAAGATTTGGAACTATGTCAGTTATGTTGTTGTGGCTCCCACAATAAATCCTATTGCTTTGGATTTGCATGAGGTCAAGGAGGCCAAAGCTCAAAGGATTATTTTGGATGGGGTGAAGGATCACCTTATCCCACACTTGGCTGAGAAGAAGACAACACAAGAGATGTGGGATGCAGTTCAGAACTTATTTGAGGCGAAGAATGAAAACCGAAAGATGGCCTTGAAGGATAAGTTGCATGATCCCAAGATGGGTAAGGGGGAGAGTGTGTCTTCTTATCTTACCCAGATAGCTCAAGTGAAAGATGAGTTGGCTGCAGTTGGGGAGGTCATATCGAATTTAGAGTTGGTGAGGATAGCCTTGAAAGGCTTCACCAAGGAATGGGAAGTCTTTGTGAAGTGTGTGGTGGGTCGTGAGCATCTTCCAGATTGGAGCAGACAGTGGAATGATTTCACTTAGGAGGAGATCTGAGAAGGATCTCAAAGCAGTGGACAGAAGACAAATGGAGATGATGAGAATGTTGCTCTTACCACAAAGAGCAAGAAGAAAGGAAGTTTCGGGAGGGACTTGAGTAAAGTCAGATGTTATTGTTGTAACCAGTTGGGGCACCTCACTTCTCATTGTCCTAAGAGGAAGAAGAAGAAGAAGGAACCAGAGGGGCCTCAGACAATTGCTACAACATTCATGGAGGACTTTGCTTCCAAGTATGATATGGAATTTTCTTTGGTTACCCTAGTTTCCAGTGTCGGTAGCGGAGGATTTGGAGGTGATATCAAATGGATTGTGGATAGTGGAGCCTCTTGCCACATGACGGGAATCTGGCGAGTATTCCTAAATATCACAGAGACAGGCCCCGATCGACAAGTGGTAAATGAAGGTGGTATGGCACGAGGTGTATGTAGAGTTGGAAGGGTTAGATTCCAACTCGAGTATGGAGGATTCCTAGAGCTTGATGGAGTTCTCTTTGTTCTAGGGTTGAGGGTTAACTTGCTCTTAGTCTCAGCCTTGGAGGATGTAGGATATTCTACATTGTTCAAGAGGGAACATGTCTTTATCTACAGGGAGGGACTGAACCCGGTGGAACTACAGCTGATCGATGATCGGGTGAATAGGTTGTATATGTTGCGAGGACATCCTTCAATGTATGATTCAGCGTCAGATGAGGAGCATAAGGAGGCTCCTGAGACTGCGGTGGTACCAAGGATTCAGTCTTGCATTCCGAGAGAAGAGAGTGAGTCTCTTCTGAGCACTGGCAGGAGGCTCGCTAGTGTGGTCGAACCAATGCTCAAGATGGAGTGGATTCTACAAGGAGCTCAGAGTTTCGGGTAGCTGCCAGGAGAAGATCTTCTAGTTCGAGTTTTGTGCAGGTGTTGAGGATAACTCCAGGTTCAGAGGGAGCTCCTACAAAGCACAGTGTGATGGGACCAGATGATATAGATAGAAACGAGTACATCCCTCGCTAAGAGGGAGTGTTAGCGTTTTAGCTCGGGAGGTACTCCGCATATGTGTCTTGTATGCAGATGTAAACTTATGTTTACATTACTAGGCACTTAACTTTGTAATGGGTTTTTATAAAGTTGTAAAGTGGTTCTTTTATTAAAGTGACCTTCTAATAAAGTGTACCTTCTAATTTTAAAGTGACTTTATTTCATAAAGTGCACTTATGTAATAAACTGAAATGTACTTTAATATTTTAAGTGATTCATTTTGGAGGAAATAAATCATGACCCTTGATCTTGTAAAGACAAGATTAGATCTTGGCCATTAGATATAGGGTTGGAGAAGGTGGTCACTTTCAGATTATAAGAGAATGCATTGAGTAGTGTGCAAGACACATTGAGAAGGAGATTGAGAGAGATTTACGAGTAAGCTTGAGAGAGGAAAGAGGGCAGCAAGGAGGGCACATTTCCCAAGAAGAATTTATGTTTTCTGAGTGCTGTAACTTTTTGCTGTTAGAGAGGCCGTACTATACGGATCTGTACAGTCCGTACAACAGGTTGGGAGGGCATGCAAATCGAGGCAGCTTGCTGCACAGATTTCGAGGCAGCCTTTTCAGCGTTTTCTGTTGATGAAGAGGGCAGTTTTCTATTGCTGTTAGTTGGCACAGATTTCAAGGTGCTGAAGAGGGAAAATCCATACAGCAGTACGGATTTTATGGGCACAGAAATCGAGGCAGAATTTTGGGACAGTTTTGGGTGTTGTAAGGTATTTTTCTCTTGCTGGAAATTGTATTGTTGCTACTGATATGTACTTTCCTGAAGCTGAATAATAAATCTATCTCTCTCTCATTGAGTTTCCCCACTTTGGGGTTTTCCCTGGCATTGCCTAAATTTCAGAGTATTTCTGGGTTGAATGGTTGCTGTTCATTGTGTTTATTCTGCTGCTAAATTGCTTAGCATTGTGTATTTCTGCTTATGGTAATTTCTGAATGTCGGTTTAAACATTTCAGAGTTCATAGAAGACAGTTATCTCTAAGTTGCTAAGTGTATGACAGAATTATTTACTCGCTGATTTTGTCATTAAATTTCTACACAAATTAACCACAACATTTTGCATGAAAGAAGGATTAACATACCTCGTGGTGATGATTGTTTACCATCTCCCATACACTAGGTTGCTTGGATGTGATGAACCTTGGTTGACTTGTAGCTGTAAAGGTGAATGAGAGGGCCTGCTATGCCTCCATCTGTAGACATGCTGATCATCATCATGGTCAGAATCATGTCCTTCATTGTGGGCCACAAGAAATGATCTCCTATAGTTACCCCTAGGCATGGGGGGGTAACAGGTTGAACAATGCCTAAAAGTTTGGAATAACTAGAGACTTGCATTCTCTCTATCATCAGGTAGAGGGATAGAATCCAGCAGGCCATCAATTGCTAATGGGTTCGGACAGCTGTAGCATGCTACAGAATCATGTTTGACTGCTGACACACATGTGCTCTAAGATTCAGGTCCCTAGGGCCAAGACAAGGTTTCTCCTTGTATCATTTCCATTAGATGAATAGAACTGCCTATGTGCATTGGAAGCCTGTATATCATCTATGCTATTATACATAACAGTCTTTGATGAGCAGTTGTTCTTGCTAGTCACAGATTACACACATGTTATATGAACTCCTTAGGAGGGTTGAGGTTTAACATAATCACTTTTTTAAAGTTGCATGAACACATTAGTCTCATCAAGTGTCACACTCTGGTGTGATACTTATTGGAAAAACATGTCCATCTGGTCAAGTGCAATCTATGCTCGCTTAATCAATTTAACTGCAGTCAATTTTTCCCTTTTATTGTAGGACTATATGAATCAGGCTAATAGAAATGTATATCTGTGGACATTATGGTAAGTTAATAATACTCAATACATGACTAGAAGAATTATTTTTATTTAATATGCATAATTAGCAACCAAGTTCAACATTTAATTGACAACAATGAAATTTTAAAAAATTTCCAATTAGCTCGAATCCAGTGATAAGGAATTGGAAGAAATAAATTCAATCAACAAAAGTGAAAGTTAGAGCATGAATCACATATATCCACACCTGAGCTAGTATATCAATAGTGCGGCATAGAAGGCGAGCAAAGTCTCCATCATCTAATCCACAATCCATCATAATTTCTCTCCATGTTAAACCAGAAGCCCAAGCCTCAACCATACCTGCAAACTGCAAATCCAGGTCGCAACTAATCTGCCAAGAACAAAAGAAATCATTCCTGTAAGAAAATAGTAACGTAAAACGACCTAGAATTCAGCATTAACAGATGGCATAACAGCTTCAAGATGACTGAGGCCTTTTGAACATAACGCTCACCTCCACATTATGTTTGACTTGTAATTGCAGGAGTGATGCACGCTCCTCTTCTAAAATTTGTATAACATCGTTGACTGTACTTGATGCTTCGTAAATGTAACTAGAGGAATGCAAAGATAATCACTCAATATAATGAAATAAAAGTCCAGCTTCACAAGTCACAAGACTACCGATGCTATAAGAAATTACTTAGAAGTTAGAACATACCTTGATGCCAACATTAAGAACTACATTTCAAATGAAATGTTTGGAAGAACCATAGTAACAGCATCACAGAAAACAACCTTTTAGTTTCTTCCTTTGTAGTATCCCCTAAAATTTTCAAGGGTTCTATAATATATAAGTGATTTAATCATTGGTCCAGGCATTGACTTTTTATAGAAAAGAAACCTTCCCATTTCGTCCACATGTTCTTCTATGTCAGGGGTACATCCTAACTTTTGTTGGCTCTAAGTATTTGGTGTCTTGTTATTTTTGTGGGAATTTGGTAATCTCTTAGTTGTTCTTTGATTGTAATTTTTGTTCTCAAGTCAAAAAAAAATGAAAAAAAATGCTGGTTATATTAACAAGAAAAGAACATCATACAAATCTGCTAACATCTGTCTGAAGGACAGTACGAAGGTCCTTGAGAAATTAAGCTTGAGCATCACAGAATCTAGCATCTCTCCAAATCAGGGCATTCTTAGCTATAACCAGGGCCTTTAGATCTATCAGCTGCATACATCATCCCACAAAAGGAATCTATAGAAAATTGCAGGTTATTAAAAACATTGCATCTCATTCTCCAAATGTAGTATAGACAACCTGATGCATCTGTAAAGCCAGCTTTCGCAAATCTAGCTTTCGAAAGACACCCCTGGTAAATCACCATCCAAGCGAAGACTTTTAACAGAAGATGGGACACACACAACTTGAATCAAGTTTTGACATAGTTTTAGGTTTAGGTAATGATATTTCTTGTAAATGTAAATATCAATACATATCATATCTAAGATGTTATGGAGTTATCTCAAATACCATTTTTGTTTGTTTTTTCTGTTTTTCTATACAAGAGTATAGTTTTGGTACTTCAACCCGTTTTGCTGAAATGCTATACCTTTCAGTTAGTGTACATATTTTAAAAATCCGTTTTATTAGAATAGGATATACCTTCCTTAGTTAATCTGTAGGAAAAAGCTATGGTCTTCTACGAATAGCATTGATATCTACTCTTTTTCTTTGAAAACAATCCTTCTATTACATGATTTCACAAAAAAGATGCATCAAGGCATACAAAATGATGAGTGAGGATGTCATCTTACAGACTATGCCTCCCAACAAAGGCAAGGAGTACTAGCATATCCATCTGAGCTCCAATCTCAAGAGTGTCTACACCCTTAAGGATAATGCTAATTCAGGTTGAAACTTGAAGTTCTAATTCTGCTATGAGGATTTCAGTCTCATCAAAGTGAAAGTGGAGGCATTCCCATTCAAGCTAGTACACTGAAATATACTTTTTCAGAGAAAGGATATCCTTGTCAACCTTATGGCATTCCATAATCCTATGCCCTGTTACTTGATTATCCACATCTCCAGAAATGGCTCGCTTCTGATAAAGAGAGTTGATAAAAAAGAATGGCAGACTTAGAGGCAACCATCGCCAAAACACTCATGCAATTCTTCAATCGCATAACAAATACCTGAAAGAATCTGCTTTGTGACAAATCACACAACACCCATCTGTCAGAAACTTAGATATGAGCAGTGAATTTTGTCTATAACCACTAGGCCTTGATTGACCACTAACCATCCAATCACCTTGGACTTAAAGGATGTTTTCCAAACATTTTGTCACCTCCTAGTCCATTTGACTTCAACATCTTGTAGAGGCCATATTTTATTAAGCAATTTTGTAATTGGGAGCTTTGGTCAAATTCATTAAAATAACTCTTTACTCGTATAATTCATAAAATGCTTGTCATATGACCACTTCCGATCCTTCCAAATTGGTCACTGGGCATCCAAGCTCATTTTGACTAGAGTTCCAGCAAATCTTGTTAGTTAGCAGTTGGCAATCTTTGAGTACAATTGATAACTCAACAACTCAGCCAACCTCACCTCTTTATCCCGTAAGTCTCTCTAAGAGTAAAAACCCTTCTTAGCTAACCTATTTCCTACAAAACAACAAATTAAACTAATTTGTCCCCTGTCAGACATAAAAGACTATATATTAAGTCCAAGGGATTTGCTCAACCGGTTGTCGCCAATGTTGTTCAGCATTTGGCTAGTTCCATGCTCACAGGTACCTAGTTCGAATCCCCCTAGGTGAGGCGCACTAGTCTACGTCAATGGGCTTACTAGGGATCCATGGAATCATCCCTCAGGTTTCCCCGCGAGGTTTTCCTTGAAAAAAAAAAAAAGACTATATTGACCTTGCTAACAAATCCCATCCACCTACTTTGACCATAAATGTTCTAACGTATCTCCTAGAATACGAGCTGCCATTCTTGCTAAATCTTCTAGAGTATGGATAAACCTAAATTTGTCAAGGTTAGCTCCACCATCTACACATATCCTAAAAGGTGTTGAATTTTCACTATGCTAGGCTCAAGCATGGGGTTTATTTCAATTTTAGCATTTACTTGAACCATAAACAAATGCAACTACACCATTCATAATTGCTGCAATAACCAAGATCACAAGAAGAAGTACCATGCACAAGAACACAAGAAATATCCTGGGAAACCCTTCTACTCAAGGGAAGAAGACCCAGCAATCCTTTGCTATATTCTCAAGAAAAGATCCCCCAACCATAAAACCCTAATGCACACAAGAGGGTGCTCTACTACCTTGAAACTTGCGCCCAAGAGAGGTGCGCACTTCATCCCTTAAAGTGTACTTGCTGAAATTCCGAAATTACATGTGTGAGAGTGTGTTTCCTCAATGGGGAAATCACCTCTATTTATACTAGACTAGACACAACAATAGGTGTGTCTGTTGGCACGACAGGGCCGACCTCAATAACTCAGAAAATAATTAATTATAACATTAAGCATTAATTATCTTTCACATATGGTGGGGCCGACTTGTACCCTTTACATCACAATTAGGATTACAGGTAAATCTTACACTTAGACAATATAGCAAGAAATCCACACGTCCACTAGTGCTCAGCCACTAGGGACACATCCACCTGTGCTCAGCCACAGAGACGTCATACTCAACAGAATCATCTAGACTCTGGAGTATCACATCATCTCATCTCTCACACAGAGGAGAACGATGCACCCATCACATGGGCACACCCAACCACTGGGGGACGACTCGACTCTCCAAAGGAGAACGATGCCCCAAGCACTTGGGGCACGACTCAACTCTCACACAGAGGAGAACAATGCCCCATCACACGAGTATGCCCAACATTGGGCTCCCTCTCAGGTCGACTTAACTCAGTCACAGAGGAGAACGTATCCTAGAGGATGTCTCACGAAGCTGCAATCATCAACAAAAGGTCTCTTCATGCCAACCTTGTGGATAGCCTATCTCAACCACTAGAGGTGCTAAACAGTATGGAAACTCCCTAACCTTGGTTAGAAATGACACCATGTCGATGGGGCAATGCACATCCTCCCAATTTGTGGTCAAAAAATCCACTTTCACAAGGTGAAAATATGTACACGTTTTCAACATGAAGTTGCCTTCCAGCCTAGATCGAGCAACCAAATGCCCATCACTATATTCTTCTCTTTGGCCTTGATACCTTTAACTATTTAAGGAAACCCCTTTTAGTTGGAAAAGCACCAACCTAGAGTGAGACAAGTCAAAGCAAGGTGGCATTATCTCTTTACCTATTAGTTATCTATTTCCTCTAGTCTTTGTAGGAAGGAATTTTTGTTGAAATAATGTAACTGCAAGGTGTATTCTGATTATTATTTGATATATTATTCATTGAATCAATCCCCATTGTGGATTGATCATGTCGGCTATTGTAAAAGACCAAATCCCCTTTTGCGGATTGGTCATAATGTAATTGTAATAGGCAAAAGAAGAAGTCAACCCCAGAATATATCAAAGAGGCCCCAGAATATAATAAAGGTGGTTATAACCACCCAAAAGAAGAAGTCGACCCTGCCAGTGAAAAGACACTTTCACACGTTCCAGATTTGTATAAATAAGGAGGCTAGTGCCTCACTTAGACACACTCACTTATTCATTGAGAGACAAGTTTTGGAGCTGCAGTTGGAGAAGAGAGAGAGAGAGAGGCGCATCTTTGGGAGAGGACTTTCTGTATTTGTTTAAGTTATCTCTTAGCATTGTATTGGCTATCTATAATAAGGAAGTTTTGTTGGGTTTTCTTCCCCATGAGGGTTTCCCAGGATAAATTATGTGTCTCTTGTGATTGTGTATTTCTCAGTGATTCTATCTTATGTTATTGTTATCTATTGAAATGCAAAGAACTATAATAATGGCTTAAACATTAACATGAAATCAGAGCCAAGCTGAAGACAACATCTTTCACAAGAGAAAAGTGAAAAACGTCACTGTTGTCGTACATGCAAATTAGGGCTTTTTGTTGGTGAGGTATTCCAGCCCTAAAACAATCTAGAAAAGTGTGCCCTCCCTCAAGGATCATTTTGGCACCTTCAGCGCAACTTTTCAGTGGCTAAATCTCCCGGAAAGTGAAACCCTAGTACCAGAGTACCAGAGGTACCAGAAAACCAGAAGCACCAGTCCAAAAATCCGCAGATCAAGTTTGGAGGGGTAAAAGTTGAATTTTCTCAGATCCAAGCACACCAGGCTACTCACCTCAGCCAAGCGCACCTCCTGGTAAGTTCAGAATTTGATTTTGAACACTTTCATTTTTTGGACATTTTCCCATCTTCAGGTAAAAGATGTTTGCAAGCGTTAAGCTTGTTGACAAGCTAGAAGGTGTGGAAAACTTTCGTGCCTAGAAGTATAGGATTGGCCTCATTCTTGAAGAGAATGAATTAGCAAGATTCGTCAAAGAAGAAGTATCAGAGCCCGACGATGCTGCAGGAAAAGCAAAGCACCAAAAGGACACAATCAGGGCCAAAAGAATCATTGCAGATTCAAGCAAAGATCACCTGATTCCCTATGTGTCATCAAAGAAGACTCCGAAAAAAATGTTTGATGCCCTAAACAGACTATATGAAGGAAAGAACATAAATCGGAAGATGAATCTTAGAACTCAACTCAAGAATACAAGAATGCAGAAAGGAGAATCAATCCAAGAATACTTCTGCAGAATATCCCAATTCAAAGAACAACTAGAAGCAATTGGAGATACTATAGACGAAGACGAACTTATAATGACGACCCGAAATGGTCTCACAAGACCTTGGGATGCATCCACCCAAACGATTTGTGCCAGAACGGAGAAACTAAAGTTTGATGGTCTATGGGAAGAATGCATTCAAGAAGAGACAAGAGTAGCTAACCGTGAAGCGTTACTAGCAAGAGATGATGATCAAGCCCTAGCTACTCACACCAAAGGAGGAAGGAAGAAGCCCTACTTCCAGAAAGAGACTTATAAAGAGTCTCAAGAAAGAATGGGCAGATGCCATGACAGAGGAATACTAATCCATAATAAAGAATGATGTATGGGAAATAGTTCCCAGACCTAAAAGTAAGGACATGGTATCTTCCAAATGACTCTTCAAAATAAAACATGTTGTTGATGCAAGTATTGAGAAGTATAAAGCAAGATTTGTCGCTCGTGGCTTTTCCCAGAAAGAAGGCATTCACTATGAAGAGACATTCGCTCCTATAGCCAGATACACTTCGATCAGGACCATCATAGCCCTTGCAGCTAAGATGAAGTGGAAGTTACACCAGATGGACGTAAAGACAGCTTTCCTAAATGGTGTCATCAAAGAGGATGTGTATACAGAGCAACCTCAAGGATTTGATGTTGAAGACAGGAAGTCTCATGTCTGCAAGTTGAAGAAAGCCTTGTACAGATTGAAGCAAGCTCCTAGAGCTTGCTATGGCCTGATAGACAGTTTCCTGATGAGCTTGGGCTTTACCAAGAGTAAAGCAGATTCTAACCTTTACTTCAAGGTTATGAACGATGAGCCAGTGATATTATTGTTGTATGTGGATGACTTATTCTTAACTGGAGAAGAAAAACTCATCATCGAATGTAAGAAGAGACTCGCCTCAGAATTTGAGATGAAAGACCTTGGCCTAATGCATTATTTCTTAGGTCTTGAGGTATGGCAGAGTCAAGAGAGGATCTTCCTTAACCAAGGGAAGTATGCAGTCGAAATCTTGAAGAGAGTTGACATGTTAGAGTGCAAGTCCATGAATACACCCATGGAAACGAAGTTGAAGCCGTTGGTCGATACTTCGTCAAAATTGATTGATGCCACATTGTATAGACAGATTATTTGATCACTGATGTACCTGACGAACACCAGACCAGATATTTTTTTTTCCGTGAACACCTTGAATCAGTTTCTGGTAGAACCTAGGCATGTTTAGCTAGTGGTTGCAAAACATGTGATGAGGTACCTTAAGGGTACATTAGATTGTGGTCTCAGTTATGATGGAGATCATGATTGCACATTAAGTGGATACACTGATTCAGATTGGGCAGGAAGTGTTTCTGACAGGAAAAGCACTTCAGGATGTTTCTGTTTCGGATCACCCATGATCTCATGGCAGAGTAGGAAGCAATCCAACATTGTTCTCAACACAGCGGAAGCAGAATACATTGCTGCGTGTTCTGCCAGCTGCGAAGCTATATGGCTTCGAAAGTTGTTGACCGGTCTATTTGACCTAGAGATGGAAGCAGCCACGATCCTATGTGACAACCAGAGCTGCATAAAGATGACAGAGAATCATGTATTCCATGACAGGTCGAAGCACATAGAGATCCGATATCATTACTTCTGTGACATGGTGCAGAGAGGAGCCATAAAACTCCAGTACGTTAGCACGGATGAACAGGTTGTCGATGTGTTGACCAAGCCTCTATCTCGTGTAAAGTTTGAGCACTTTCAAGATAAGCTTGGTATAGTCCGAAAGGACCTTCCTCAAAAGGCGGAGCAGTGATGAGATGAGATGGGACTAGGATCGTGCTTCCAGCTTGATAGTTGCGACATAAAGCCAGTCTAGTATCTTGCTTCCAGCTTGATTGTTGTGACGTAAAGCAAGACGATGAGATGAGACTAGTACTGTGCTTCCATCTTGATAGCTGTGACATAAAGACAATCTAGTATCTTGCTTCCAGCTTGATTGATGTGACGTAAAGCAAGACGATGAGATGAAACTAGTACTGTTCTTCCGGCTTGATAGTTGTGACGTAAAGCCAGTCTAGTATCTTGCTTCCAGCTTGATTGCTGCGACATAAAGCAAGACGATGAGATGAGACTAGTACTGTGCTTTCGGCTTGATAGCTATGATGTAAAGCCAGTCTAGTATCTTGCTTCCAGCTTGATAGTTGTGACGTAAAGCAAGAAGAGCATTGTGCTTCCAGCCTTACAGTTGTGACGTAAAGCCAGTCCAATATTATGATGATGAGCCAGCCTCGTGCTATGATGATGATGTATTAATTTTATACTAATCCATATTGATGTAGATGATGATTGCATTCCTTTGAGAATGACGATGCTGCCGATGAAGAAAACTTTCAATGATTTATAGATATGCTAGTCAGTGTTCCAAGATGATATTGATGATGTTGTCCTCCTGATGCTGTTGATGATGCAGTCCTCTCTCTCGCCCAATGTTGTTGAAGAATACCCTTCTTGTTAAGGGGGAGTGTCGAAATAATGTAACTCCAAAGTGTATTCTGATTATTATTTGATATATTATTCATTGAATCAATCCCCATTGTGGATTGATCATGTCGGCTATTGTAAAAGACCAAATCCCCTCTTGCGGATTGGTCATAATGTAATTGTAATAGGCAAAAGAAGAAGTCGGCCCCATAATATATCAAAGAGGCCCCAAAATATAATAAAGGTGGTTATAACCACCCAGAAGAAGAAGTCGGCCCTGCCAGTGAAAAGACACTTTCACACGTGCCAGATTTGTATAAATAAGGAGGCTAGCGCCTCACTTAGACACACACTCACTTGTTCATTGAGAGACAAGTTTCAGAGCTACAGTTGGAGAAGAGAGAGAGAGAGAGAGGCGCATCTTTGGGAGAGGACTTTCTGCATTTGTTTGAGTTATCTCTTGGCATTGTATTGGCTATCTATAATAAGGAAGTTTTGCTTGGTTTTCTTCCCCATGAGGGTTTCCCAGGATAAATGATGTGTCTCTTGTGATTGTGTATTTCTCAGTAATTCTATCTTATGCTATTGTTATCTATTGAAATGCAAAGAACTATAATAATGGCTTAAACATTAACAATTTTCAAGTGATAATAGTAGCAATTCCAGCATGCATTGGAGGGTACTGTCACAATTCTCATATGGCTTCCTGTAACAAGTCCATCATGCAACCATGAGAGTTATGAGAGAAGCTCTATCTGCCAGATCTATGTAAAGAGACATGCGAAACCTGTCGCACTAGTACATGATGCTAAAATCCTATGCATTGGCTAAGAGGATTACAAATAAGATATAATACATCGTTATACAAGATAGATGATACCTCATATATGATTCACCCAAGACAAATCCTAAAAATCGACCTTGGGAACTGTTATCGCACAGTTTGTAGCTAGGTCAAATGGCTAGAAGATAGAGGCCAAACTGGCGTAACAGGTACCTACCCCACCCAATGTCACCACAATGGAGAGGTTCTTTCTCTTTAGGGAGGTTAGGCCCAAGGCAGACGTCCCCGGTACCCTGGGGTTTTGAAGAGGCCAAGGTATAACGGTCAATGTAAAAGTCCCTCCTCACAGGTTACCACCAAGATCAGATAGTCCGGCTAAACAGCCAATAAAGAAGTGTAGCCCCAAATGAGAACACCTGCTCGGAACAAGACAACAGCAAAACAATATATGCAAGCTATAATTCAATGGGTTAGTACTTCATACAACTATCTGATGTCAATAGATTAGCAATTATAACAATAGATATCAATGAGACTAGTGTTTATCAATATACCAGTGGAAAAATATCAATTCATCAATAAATATTGAGATGATGTAGCCAACAATGTATTTAATCAACCCCTTACTCAATAAATGCCCTTAACCATCATCTAATTGCTTATCAACAAAAGTGTTGCATCCAGATGGAATAACCAAGTATGATGTCATCCTTATTAGGGTTAGTTAGTTAGTTAGGGTTTCAAATTCAAGAATTTTAAGAGTTGTTTCAATCACTTTCACTTCAAAGTTGGAGGCTAAAGATCAGTGCCTAGGGTTATGGAGTCAAAAGGAGAAGGACACACAACTTGAAGAGGATGGGATTTAAAGGACAAGAGGGAAATGTTTCAAGGTGCTGCAATGGCAAGGCCTTGAAGACAGAACCCTAGGGGAGAGAGGCTCACTTCGGTGTTGCTTAAGCAAGGCCTCGTGCTCTCTCCTCCTTCCCGGCAAACGGCTAGCTCAAAGACAAGTAAAATCAAGACAGGAGAGTTTAAAGAGAGAGAGTGTTGCAAAAGCAAGGCTCTTTCATCAAACCCTAAAAGGAAAACGGCCCTAGGTATAGATAACCTAGGCCTAGGACATCCTCTTTCTCTTGAAAATTAAAAGTACGGCTAGCTTAAGGGAGGAAGATAGAAGGAGTGTAGCAATGGCTAGGCTCTCTTCTTCTTCTTCAATGGCTTAAAAGGTTTTTTCTATCAGGAGACATGAGACAACGACCTACTTGTGTGTTTGTCCCCTAGGGTTTTGATTCAGCAATGTATATATATAAATAGAATGCAAGAAATTAAACTACAACCATTCAATCAAGAAGTTTTG
>JZKD02S1799086.1:1199591-1211561 GCA_000966675.3 Picea glauca
AAGGTTTACAACTAGGGTTTGATTATGCATTCTTCATGATATGTAAGTGAATTTTTCATGCAAAACTTCTTAAGTGAATGGTTGTAGGCTTAATTTCTTACATTTTGCTATTATAATGTTGAATCTTGAAACCCTAGGAAGAAAGCACACTAGTAGGTCATTACTATATGTCCCCATGTTTGAGAAATAATTTTAGCCATTGATAAAGGAAGATATAGCCTAGTCGTTGCTACACTTCTCTCCCTTTTTCTGAGTTAACATTAGAGTTATAGGTTGAAAAGAGGAGACGTCCTAGGCCTAGTTGAATCTACACCTAGGGTTTTCACCTTCTAGGGTTTGAAAGCCTTGCCCCTGCAACACTTTCTCCCTTAAATCTGTACTTTGAAGCTAGTCGTTTTGCCAAGTGTATCTAGAGAAAGAGGAAGGAGCATGAGGCCTTGCTTAAGCAACACCGGAATGAGCCTCCTTCCCTTAGGGTTTTGATCCTAGGGCCCTGCCATTGCAACACCATAGAACCCTACCTTCCAGTCTCTGAATTTTAAATCCTCCCTAGATCTTTTGCCCTTGCTTTTGACTCCATTTCACCCTAAGGCACTGGTTAGACTTACAGCGTTGAGCTTTTGGTGTGTAAAATCATCTTTCAAACTTCTAACCCTAACACTACTAACCTAACTAACCCTAACACTACTAACCTAGGCAGACGTCATACTTGACGCAGCAAGCCTTCTAACTAAGCAATTAATGATGACGTCAAGCATTTGTTGTGCTATTATTGATTGAAAATACTTTTGGCTTGGTCGTTTTTGTAGACATTGATGAATTGGCGATCTTGCATAGGCTATTTAGCAGAACGTTGACCTTATCTTGTCTACTGTATTGCTTATTAAATGAAATCAGATAATTAAGAAGTACTGACCCTTTGAATTATAACCTGCAAATATACATATAGTGTTGTTATTGTCTTGTTCCGGGCAGGTGTTCTCAACAAGGACTTCACCTCTTTATTGGCTGATTAGCCGGATTATCTAATACTAGTGGTAACCTGCGAGGAGGGATAACCTGAACTCTTGACCTTTTATTCTTTGCCTCTTCAAACCCCAGGTTACCGTGGACGTCTCCCTTGGGCTAACCTCCCTAAACAGAAAGAACCTCCCCATCGAGGTGACAGTGGGTGGGGAAGGTTCCTATTACGCCAGTTTGTCTGCATCCTGTAGCCTGTGACCTAAAATACAAACTACGCGATAACAGGAAGCTAATTAGGCAGTGTAAAAATCAACTTTTGCAATTGCTTTTAAGTGCTTTTACTGTTGTAATAAATGGTTGTAGCTTACTTTTGTAACAACAACAAAAAGGTTAGTGAATTAGTCTAATCTAGGGTTAGGAAAGGTTAGTAGGTTGCTTGAGGTTAAAGATTTAAGGGTTGGTTTCATCAATCAATCAAATTCGAGGTCTAAATCAGTGTCTTTTAGGGCTAATGGAGTCACTTTGCAAGAGAAAACTTGAAGGAAACAAATGATAATGTAAGAGCCAAGGACAAAGAAGGATGGTGATTGAGGTGTTGGTAACCCAGGGCCTCAATCAACAGGCCTTAGAGGAAAAACGGCTACTAGGAAGTAGCTAACCCTAGGCCCTAGCGGTTTTCCTTCTTCTTTAGCTCAAGCTTGAAACAAACAATGGTTTGATGAAGCAAATGATATTAGAGTGTTACAATGGCAGGCCTCTAGTACAATGCTTCAAAAGGTAGGGTTTCGAGCACAATCTAGCAAGTGAAAAGTTGTTAAGACAAGGACAATAACATGTGCTTGTTCTCCTAGGGTTTTAAACTAGCAATTTCATAATCTTGGAAAAAATGCAAAGTATATGTACCATAACCATTCAAAGCAAAGAAGGATTGCAGAAATTCACTTACATTCACAAAGAATAATCTAGTAATTAGCCTACTTGAAGACTTTCCACCAAGA
Source organism: Picea glauca (assembly GCA_000966675.3). NCBI lineage: Eukaryota > Viridiplantae > Streptophyta > Pinopsida > Pinales > Pinaceae > Picea > Picea glauca. Next base: position 1,201,553 of record JZKD02S1799086.1, read on the forward strand.
AAAATGCCAGGAAACACCAAATTTAGCCTCCTCCAAGAAGTGCACCTAAAATTTCAGCCAATAACCCTTAAGTAGGGCGCAAATTTCAGACCTCACTTAGTAAGTGAATGAATGATGAAAAAATACAAGGGAAAAAACCTTTATTTATACAGTTACAATGACCTTCAATTACAAAATTAGATCAAAAAGGCCGACATGGCCAGTTTACATGAAATAGCCAGTTTTTTACATAAAATTGACAAATTAAACCCTAAATCAAGCAAGAGAGGTGACATCGTGCCCTTCTAGGGTGAAGTTGGGCCTCCTAGGTGAAACGTTGGCCTACAGGGGCAAAACGTTAGGCCTCCTAGGGCCTCTGGATCATGCCAGACGTGCCACTTGGCACACAACTGCCTCCATCGTGTCCATCTAACGATGGGTGACGTCATGGGCCTTCCAAGGCCAACATCATAGTGGGAGGGCAAGACCCCCCTGGATCTAGGCCTGCCAGGCTGTCTCTGGTGGAACATCCTCCTCTCTCTCCAGTGCAAGCCTCTGGTATGTGTCTGCCCCTGGCTGGGGTCTCAGCATCCATCTGGTGGGCTTTTATCCCTATGGAGGTCCGAAATAATCATCTCCCCATGTGTACCTGTCCGTCGAGTGTGGCCCTCCAACAACAACAAGTACGCCCTCCATGGGATCATAAGTCACAGGGATCATAGCAATGTCAATCACATCTAATCATCAAGTTACCCAAACATGTGCATAAAACCCCCCTTTTCCCAGACAAGTGCTCAAAGACGTTATGTTATTCTACAAGCGAGGTTTGGAGAGGACCGCAAGACGTCCTATTGGGCTAATTCTCCTAAGTGTGGGGTATCCCTAGGTGAAGACCAATCTAGGTCATGTAAGTGCATGAGATGGTAAGGGGATGTTTGGGCAAGGGGTGCAGTGATGACAGGGAAATGTAGGGCTTGCCTGTGGGTGCCTCTGAAGAGGGTGAGGTGCACCTTGTTCTGTATGCAAATGTTTCCTAGCCCATTCAATGCCCTTTTTTCTCTTTGACTTATTGCTTTTTCTTTCAAGAGAATAGCTGGGGGACACTGCCCTTGCGTGGTTACCAATGGTGACTGTGTTACCCACAAGCATTTCACAGAGATGAGAAGGTTGGCTCGTGATGAGACCCCCTTTCTCTTGGCCATGCTACCAAGAGCCACTACCCTGGCGTGGTGACCAACTGAATGGCGGTGTCATACTGCTACATGCCCATGGACCTAATAGGTTGGCTCGTGATGAGACCCCTTACCCTCCAACTAGGTCTTGAGTTTATTTGTTTTATGGGTCCCTCCTTTTTCTTATCGAGAAGCCTTTTATTGCTTTCTTGGGGATCCTTGGGCGAAGCATCTTAAGGTTTTCTTCTTTTGGCTTTTATCTTTTGCCAACTACTTTTACCCCCTGGGCCTTTAGCCCCTTCTTCCCACAAGGCAAGGTACAACCCTTAACTAGCTTGGCAAACCCAATGCCCGAACCAATGCAGGGGATGGATAAGAAGATGATTAAAAGTGATAAGCATGGTGGGAATGGACGATGGCCTTTCATGAACCCACCCAGTGGCAACTCACTCCTAAAGGAACCAGCTTGCTAGGGCATCCCGTGATTCCCCCCAGGTATGGACAAGTCAAAAGGCATAAGATCCAAGCACACATCATAAAGAAAAAGAGAATTAAATGCACATATTCAAATGTTTTGAGAATCAAGGTGACACATACCATGATACCCGGACTCATTACCTCATGGAACAAGACCCATTGTTGTTGAAGGACTAAGCCGATGGGATGGATGTTGGTGTTGCTGACAGGATGGATTCGTTGAAGAAGAAGGATGGGCCCTCCAGGGCCAAGCTCAAGTCAATATGGCTCTCGGTACTCCATGTCTAGGACCTGTGGGTCTCGAGACATAATCTCCTTAGTCATCCCTAGGCTTAGCAGATAACAGTGTCTACCCCCCTTGGCTTCCCTAGGAGTGATCCTAGACGGAAGAAGTCTAGATCAAGGTGATAGTGGGTCTAGACTTAGGTTTGTGCCTCAAAGAACACACCAAGTGGGTTGGAGACTTTTGCACGTTAATAGGTGTGTATTAGGACTACAGCAACACCCACAGGTAAGATTTACATTTCCCTGTTATCACTGCACCCCATGCCCAAACATTTACCCCACGCCACCTCATACACTTACATGACTTGGATTGGTTCTCACCTGGGAAACACCCCAAACTTAAGGAGGATTATCCCAATAGGACACCCTGAGACCTTCTGCAAACCTGACTTGTTAAATCACATAACGTCTTTGAGCATTTGTCTGGGTAAAGGGGGGTTTGATGCACATGTTTGGGTAATTTAATTATTGGATGTGATTTACATGTTATGATCCCTGTGACTTATGAACCCCTGGAGGGCGTACTTCTTGTTGTTGCAGGACCTTGATTAGTGGACAGGTACACATAGGGGAATGATTAGCTCGGACCTTCATGGGGATGAAAGCCCACAGATGGATGTTGTAACCCCAGTCAGGGGCAAGAAGACATCAGAGATTTGCACCAGGAAGAAAGAAGGATGCTGCCCTTGGAGACACCCTGGCAGACCTAGACCTAGGGCGATCTTGCTCTTCCACCTGGACATTGACCTTTGGGAGCCCATGACGTCACCTTTATGACCCTAGATGTCACCCAAAGCTAGGGTTTGCATTTTGAGGGAAGTTGTGAGCTAATTGGCACATGTGGGCATCATCGAGGGCCTTTGGAGGCCAAACTTTCTGCATTTGGAGCCCAACATTCCACCTTAGGGGTCCAACGTCACCCTAGAAGGGCATGATGTCACCCTTGGAAGTGTTTTTAGATGCTAATTAGTTTTATTTATGTCTAAATTGAATTTATGTGTAAATTGGCCAGGTCGGCCTTTATTTGACCTAAACTTAATTAAAGGTCACCAGTTTTGTATAAATAAACATTAAGTACTTTCATTTTTTCATCATAACTCATCACACAACAAGTGTGGTCTGAAATTTGCACCCATTTTGGGAGTTATTGGCTGAAATAGGGAGGCACACTTGTCCTAGAGGCTAAAATTTGCAACTTGGATCATTTCTTGGTGAAGTTACTTGGCAATCTAGGGTTTTATTGCTTGATTATTCTTGGTGAAGTAAGTAAATCTGCAATTTTCATTTCATTTTGAATGGTTATGGTATATTTGCTTATTCATGTTAAAGATTATGAAATTACTTGCTTGACAAACCCTAGGAGTAAAGGACTTAAGATACTACTTTGCTCTTCATTTGCTAGACTTTACTAAGGTGATTCGACTTAGATAAACTTCTAAAGCCCTAAAATTCTAACACTTTAGAAGCCATTGTCTATTTATTGTTGCTCTTAATATCTTTCAATATTCTAAGGAGGAGGAAGGCGCTAGGGCCTAGAAGTGCCTACTCTCTAGTAGCTCACCCCCTCAAAGCTTAGATCCCGGAAGACTTAAAGTGCCAACTCTTCTAAGATTCATTCTTCACTTAGACAAGTATAATCATTGTTGTTACTACTTCCAAGTGAAAGCCGTCACCTATTGACACCATTACCCCATAAAGGCACTAGTCCACTTGCTTTAGTGAATGATTGATCAAACAAACACTCAAACTCTCTTCCTTGAAGCTCTTGTTAACTTCTACTAACTCTAAAATAGACTAATTCAATAGTTAACTTCTTGTTGTTGTAAAGCATTGCTACAGCCATACTAATCCATACTAATTTGCTGCATACACCTACATAACTTGCATCTAACTCACTCAGAAATTGCTTGTGATAATTGTCAAACAATCTACTTGATGAATGCTAAGTTTACATGATGTTTTCTTGCAATTATGAGCACTAATACTTGTTGTTACAAAAGATTGCTACAGCCATCTAACTACAGCAAATTATCTGCAAAATTGACATTTAATGCTACCTAAACATTGTCAAAATTGCGTGTGACAATTGATTATTATTCTGCCTAGTTAAAGCTACCTTTTCATTGTCTTTTCAAGCAATTCCGAGGCATATTTTTTGCAGCTGTTATAAAATACTTATTACTAATGTAAACTTTCATATTGCTGCAATTTTATATCAGCTAGCTTATTTTTCAAAGGTTCATGGTCTTATGAAGCATTAACATCAATTTGTACTTGAAAGCTGCCATATTTTTCTTTGTTGTCCCTTTCCGGGTAGGTACACTTCATCTTTACTATTGCTTCATCCCTTAAAGACCTAAAGAACATTTTGACTTGAGTGACCGGTAAGAGGGGGGTATCCTTGCATCCTTGCCTTAGATTTATCAGCCCTTTCCGTCATTGGAGACGTCTCCCTTGGGGTAATCTTGATATACTCCTAAACAGAAAGGGGTTTCCTATTAAGGTGACATTGATAGGTCACCCCCTTGTTACACCAATCTCGCCTCACTTGTCTTCGGCTTTGGGCAAGTACAGATTGTGCGATAACAGTGCCAAAGCTGCCCACTAAACTTCAAAGCCCTAGCTCTGATACCATGTTGAAAATATAGCTCAGAAATACACTATGTCATACTTCAAATTTCAACCTCCTATTAAGCTTCAACAGTAAAGCAATAAACCCAATATTGAATTGTACTTAATGAGCAGAAACATTGAATGACATAGATCTGAAACTAAATCAGCAGCGGAAATAACTCATAACAACAGAGAAAATAACACATTTGGCACCATAAATTTTGGGCAATGCACCATGAAGAATACACACAAAAGAAATGACAACTTAAGGAGTAATTTCCTATTCAACTCTAGGGAAAATCAAAGATTTACAACAGCAATTATATCAGCATGAAATACACAGACTTATCTCATTCTACAGCAAAATATCCCTCTAGAAAACAGTTCCAAATTGTGTTATGAACAGAATGCCTTGGTTGTATGGCCTGTACGACCCAGTATAGTCAGCAAACAGCCACAAAACTCCTAGAAAATCGTGTCAGGGAGCTGTTGTACAATACAGTACCCTGCTGTATGGAATACTCCAGCAAAATTGTCTTGGAATTCATGCCAAACTGTAACAGAGTTGGCTGCCTCGAATTTTGTGCATTTCTCTTGTTGTACGGCCCTTCCTGTAGCAGTTGTACAGGCAGTATTTAATGTTGCAATATCTCTAGAGATGCATGCCAATCCCTCTCCTAGAGATGCATTCCAATCTCCCTCGCTCCTGCCCTTCCCTCCAATCTAGGAAACTTCTCTTGGAAAACGTGACCCTTCACCTTCCCTCCGAGCTCTCCTCAGTGATGTGGCCTAGGTACAAGATCTTTGTCATGCCAAATTCGCACTTCAACTCCTTGGCATATAATGACTGTGATTGCATATTACCCAGCACTTCATCTAGATGTCTCAGGTGCTCCTCCCAAGTCCTGTTGTAAATGACTATATCATGAAAGAAAACCAATAGGAATTTCCTCAACTGCCCATTGAAGATATGGTTCATGCAGGATTGGAATGTCGCAAGTGCCTTGGTCAACCCAAACGACATGACAAGAAACTCAAAATGACCAAAGTGGCACCTGAATGATGTCTTCTCAATGTCCTGCTCCCTGATGTTGATCTAATGAAAACCTGAGCGAAGATCAATCTTCGAGAAGTAGACGGCTCCATGCAACTTGTCCATCAACTCATATATTCTCGGAATGGGGTAACTGTTCTTTATTGTTTTCTTATTTAATGCATTGTAGTCAATGCACATTCTCCTAGTGCCATCCTTCTTCATGACTAGAACATCTGAAGAAGCAAAGGGAATAGATCTGGGCCGGATATGCCCCATCTCAAGCAATTCCCTGATTGCTTTCTCAATCTCATCCTTAAACCTTTTAGGATGTCTATAAGGTATTGTGATCAGTAGTTTAGCCCCCTCCTCTATGAACTAGGAGGCATGTACCCTGCTGGAGCCCCTTGAGTTAGACTTCGACACATCTCAATAAACAAAGGAGACCGTGCAACATTAAATGAGATGAAGTTGAGATAGAAAAAAAACCCAATGGTAAGATCCAACTCATCTCGCCTCTCTTGCTGAAATATCTTGTCCATTGGACCCATTGCAAGCATCTTTCTTGTTGTTGCAGTCCCACCCCCAAATGGGTATTTTCTAGATGGTTTCCTCAAGAATGGAAGAGGATCCTCATTCTTGGTTTTCCTAGATGTTGATGCCACAATCCCCTCGACAGCATTGGCCTCTCTTTCTAGTTCTCTTCATTTGGATGCACTCACTCCTTGACATGGTCCAAGTCCACAAGGTGTGCCCAACAAATGACCCTTTACTCGGAAGTAGGTGCTTGTAAATTGAGATTTGCAAAAACTACATGTTCAAAGAATATTACCTCCCCCCTTTAACTTGGACCCAAGCCTTTGTTGTCTTGTGACATACTTCCACAATCGATACTTTGATTCTTGAGCTTGTTGCCTTGCTAAAATAACATGTTTTTCAGCCTCTGAACTTGTTGTTGCTGCCCCACTTCCAACAGATGGAACACTAGCTAACCCTGTTGAAAATGAAGGAAGGGGGACAGCAATAGTAGGAAAATCCCTCCCTTTCTTTTTCCCTCTTCCAGCTGCCCTTGATGATTGAGCCATGACTATTGTAGCAAAGTTATTGGACTGCTGCAATAGAAAAAAACTTGAAGAATGGTGGACAAATCCACTTTCTTGGCACTTGGAATCCCTACTTACACTCCACCAAATCTCTTTGTTGCACTCTGAGTCTCTTCCTGCTCCAACCTTTGGGTTAAATGAGTGAAATGAGGAGAGGAAACCCGCTTTTGAGGGCTCGCGGCACGCTTTTCTAAGGGACACATGTCATGTCATTGAGACACGAAATTAGGTGGTGTCAAACACAATTTTAGTTCGTGTCCCGTACACATGACATGCACTTGCATAGAATCTGACACGTGTCAAGTCGAATCGTGTCGGATTCGACGGACACGATACACGGAGAGGGTTTAGGACGTGTCCTGTGACTTAGTTGCTCGCTCTCCCAAGTAGCATCCTCTACGGGAAGCCCTTTCCATCTGATCAAACACTCTCTGATGACCCTGCTCCTAAGTTTCCACTCTCAAAACTCCAGTACCTCCTCTGAAACCAACTCCAACTATCCCTCCTCGTCCAATGGGGGAAGCTCCTTTGATGTGTTGATGAACTGTCCAACTGCCATCTTGAGGCAAGATACGTGTAACACGTTATGAATCTTGCTCCCCTCTGAAAGCTCTAGCTCATAGGCAACCTCGCCTACCCGGCACATGATCCTGTAAGGTCCATAAAATCTAGGCTTGAGCTTCTCAGCCCCACTCTTCTTCAGAGATGACTGTCTGTAAGGTTGGAGTCTCGAGAAAACCAAATCCCCAACCTCAAAGCTATGCTCTATCCTGTGCCTATCCGCACTCATCTTTTGTCGATTTTGTGTTGTCTGCAGGTTCTCTTTTAACAATTTGAGAATCTCCTAACTCTCTGTGATCCAATCCTTGGCCTTGGGAGCTCCGTTCTCCCCGAAAACCAAGTCCATCAAAGTGGGAGCATCATACCCGTATAATGCTCGGAAGGGTGTCATACCAATAGACATATGGAAAGTGGTGTTGTAATAATGCTCTCCTAAATGCAGCCACTTGACCCATGTTCTCTGCTGTCCACCCACATAGTTCCTAAAATACCCTTCAACCCACTTGTTGACGATCTCCGTCTGCTCATCTGTCCGAGGGTGAAAGTTGGTGTTGGGTGTCAACTCGATCCCCACCAATCTAAACAACTCCCACCAAAATGTCCCAATAAACCAATTGTCCATGTCGCTGATGATGTTCCTCAGCAACCCATGAAGTCTAAAGATCTCTCTTAAGAATAACTCGACTACCTGAACTGCGTTGTACTCTGTCAGTATGGCATAGAAGAGAGCAAACTTGGTCAATCTGTCGACCACTACATAGATGCAGACCTTACCCTGGACCTTGGGTAGGCCTGTGATGAAGTCCATCGAGATGCTCTCCCATTTCTGCTCTGGATTGGGAAGTGGTTGAAGTAGCCCTGTTGAAAGTGTATGCTCTTACTTGTTCTGCTGGCAAGTCACACACTCATTGATGTATCGCATAACGTCCTGTTTGAGGCCCTTCCATGAGAACCTCTCTCTAACTTGCCTGTAGGTTTTGAAAAACCCCTGATGGCCTGCTACTGGTGAATCATAAGTTGTTGCGAGGATCTTCTTCTTGAGCCCTGAATCTGGTATCGAGTAGACTATGTCCTTGTAGAATATGACATCGTCAATGACCCTGTACCTGTCATCCTGAATCTGTCCATCCATAATCTCGCAAGCGAACTGGTTCTCAAAATATTCCACTAATAAGTGAGATTTCCAATCCGCTGAAATCTCCATCAAAGAACATACCGCAGGTATTCTAGATAGCACATCGTCCACAATGTTCTTCTTCCTCTTGACGTACTCTATGTCGAAGTCGAATGCCTGTACCTTCGTCACCCATTTCTGTTGGCGCTTACTGAGGTCCTTCTGCTCAAGAAAATACTTCAAGTTGTAGTAATCTGTTTTGACCACGAATTTGTTGCCCACCCAATATAGTCTGAATTTGGTCAAGGCATGCATGATTGCCAGCATCTCCTTGTCATAGATGCAGTACAACCTGTTATCGCACAATTTGTAGGAAGGGTTTAGGTAGCTTGAGTCAAGGCTTCAAACTGGCATAACAGGAGCTTCCCCACCCACTGTCACCTCGATGGGGAGCTCTTTCTATTTAGGGTGGCTAATCCCAAGGGACACGTCCCTAGTAATCTGGGGTACTGAAGGAGAAGGGTCAAGGTTTAATGCAAAGGTTAAGGATAAGCTTCCCTTCACAGATTACTGCCAAGATGATAGTCAAAAGAAGAAGAGTCCCACTGGAAGGCACCTGTTTGCGAGACAAGACAAAAGAACTAGAACGTGCTGCAGTGGTCAGTACTTCAAATATTTATGACTATCTTGAATATATATATATATGAGCAATGAAAAGAATAATTATTGACGAAGTCAATGATTGCAAATAAAGCATATACTGATTGTTACTTCTTCAATAAATACACAAAGACACTTGCATTCAATGTAGTAAATCACAACCTTGTATTATCACAATGCAATAAAAGTTATAAATCTGCTCATACATAAATATATTTGCTACGTCACAATTGCAGATTGGGGGTGACGTCAGCCCTATATTATGCTAGTTTTGGAGGGCAAAAAGTGAACGTTTTGCTCATTAAACCACAAAGAATAATCTATACTTCAATTGCCAACCAAATCACAACGTTTCACACTTAAACAATGGCTAAAAGAGGCTTGACGTCATCAATATTTCTGCTGATACAAAAGGTGACGTCAGCCCTAATAACAGGTCAGAATTGAAGACAATGAGTAAGATGTTTTATCAAATAAGCATGTGGATGCAATTAACAACTCAAAGTCTATTAAACAAGGTGACAAATGTCAAAACGTTTCAAGCCAAGCTAGGTTTTTAGACAGGTATGACGTCACCTATAATGTTGTTGTTTTAGAGTTAGGGTTAACTAGTCAAAGAGGTGAACGTTTTAACAAATCAGCGAATGAAAAAGCTTAAAACCTCTATGGCTATCAAGAGATGACTCAGCCGCAACTTTTGGTCCAAACACAAGTTTAAAAAGGGCAAGACGTCATCATCTTCTAGGGTTAGTCTAAACGCTAGGGTTAGTAGGATTAGTTAGGGTTTCAAATCAAAAGGAGTTTGAAAGATTTGTTTGAACCAATGTTGTAAAACTCGTCTCGGGAAAAACTCACCGGGGTCCAGAAAACAACGTTTCGTAAAACTCGGCAAAACAACGGCAAAAACTCGGCAAACTTAAAAAAATACAAAAATATTCATTTTTTTTTAACTTTTGAAACATTTAAAGCAACAATAGCATCAAATAGACAGATTGCCACATGAATATGGAAA
>JZKD02S1799086.1:1235931-1260389 GCA_000966675.3 Picea glauca
GAATTTGAATCTTGCATGCATTAAGGATAACTACCCCTTACCCAATATGGAAACTCTTTTGCAAAGAGTGACAGGGTCAAAAATAATGTCTATGTTGGATGGTTTCTCTGGATACCAGGTGGATAGGTGGTTGGACTTCATAGGTCAATGGGTTTCATGACATATAAGGGCTCGTATTGTCTCATTTATGGGTGCCTTTGTAGAGGGTGTGCCGCACCTACGTTTTCAATGCAACCTTTTTCCAAGCCCACTTATTGCCATTTATTAATTAATTTATGATCCAAACATGTGTGCACTCCCAATATATAATACAAACCTTGGGGGCGCAGTAACACAGTGTCACTTGAAAGAAGAGGTCCACAAAGTGCCATAGCGGTACCCATCAAAGCGTTATAACGAACTTGTGTTAGTCTTTCATTCAAGTGGGATATTTATTATGTGTTTGATCTTTTGCAGGTCTTCAATTTTTTTAAGAGAAGCAGTTCATCATTCTCAAGACCTGTCTGGGTGAGCATCTAGAAGATTCATATTTTAGGCTTTTATCTTTTGCCAACCATCATCCGTCTAGGCCTTTAGCCCCGTCTTACCATGAAACAAGGTACATGCCCTTATTTGGTCACTAAAACCATAAGGCCTAGAAGAGGGTAATGTGATGGGAATGTAATGAGCAGAAAGTGATAAGTATGGTCATGAATTGTACAATGACCCCTCAAGGGACCCCTAGTTGCACCTCTTCCCCAAAAGTTGGCCACTTACTAGGAAATCGATGACAGTCACCAAGGTGTAACAAGGTCAAAGGCATAAAGTCTGAGCAGGCTTTATTCAAAAGCAGCTTTAATACAACATGCTTATATGCCTCAAATATTAGGGTGATTACCTGCCACAATTCCTGACTTGTACCACATGCAGAAAGACCCAAATGCCTTCCAGAAGCTAGCTAATGTGGTGGACGCCCTGACAATAGATCCAAAATGTGGAGGCGCAGCGAGTTTCCATATGTGCAAGTGGACACTGCTAGTCATGTGGTCTGTCAGTACTCCATGTCTGCAACCTGAGGGCCTCAAGACATCGCCTCCTACTATAGATTTCTCTCTTCTCTTCTCTCTTTCTAGCTTCTATCTCTTATGGGGGGATTGTCACTACACCATTTTGTACCTGTTTCCTTGGCACAATCAACCTCTTAACATTTGCAAAAATAAAATCTTGATGTGCTTGTACCCAAACTTCTTGGTTTGTTGGTGTCTTAGATTATGATTTGTTTATGTTTCAAAAGTTATTTGCATATCATTTGGGTATTTATCTACTGTTTGATATCACTTTCTATGTATTTTTATTTCTGATTTTGAGCTAACGATTTGCAGGGATTCCACCAAAACATCTAAAAACCATATTTTTGACACTTTCGTTATCTAAACGAGGCCACATTTCTCTTTGTTTGTTGTTGTTATATCATTCTATTTTGTGGATTCACGGGTACCAGACAGCAAGAAAGAGATCAAGGGACACCCCCCTAAGGTTGGCTTGCACCAGCCCAAAAGGAGAGGACTCTGTCAGTGACATCTTAGGGGCAGATTTCCAACAATTATCATTGTTTTCCGTGTAGATTTCCAGCTACTTCAAATCTTCTTTTGGGTGCAGAAAATAGTGCTAACAAATTGGTGCTATTGCCGAGGAAACTCATCATCATTCGTTGGCTATCAAACGACATTGGTGAGTGTTTCTAATTTTTTGTTTTATTTTTAAACTCACCTGACAACTCCACGTTTTACAGGGTCGACTCTACTGGAGAACTCAAGGAAAATCACCAAAATTCGATCCAACACAAGGAATTGTTGCGAGCCTTAGTGAACTTGAACATCTATTTTGGAACACAAGGGTGGATTACCACTCAGCAATGTCCATTGGCGATTCCACTGCCAAGAGATCATGATTGATCATGGATGTTGAATATTTACAGTGGTTGAACGGTTTTCTTTGGGATTACAATCACATAAAAAAGGGGAAAGATGAAGTTATTCCTGACTTCCATACCAAATTTATCAATGCATATGATAAGATCCCCCCTAGATACCAACCAAGAAGCACTATGGTGGATTATGCCTTTCCCTTTGATCCGGAGTTTCATAATCTCTTTTGGGGTCAAGGACCAACAAATTTAGAGCAAGTTGATCCGGATTATTTTCGGCACAAAATGAGAGCGGAGATATAATAAAGCAATGTACAGAAATATCTCGGATGTCCAATAATATAACAGAAATGTATCAGAGATGCAACCATAAACACAGAGATACAGTAATACACAATTTTCTATTAATGAGCAAAAATGTACAAAGACTGTAAAAATACAGAGTGAAAGACTCACTAGAATGGTGGCAGCTTATCTCTGAGAAGATATGTGTTCGCTACTCGCATTCGCAAGAAGATGATTTTACAATGAGGCTCCAAAAGCCTTTTTATCATAAAGAAAATCCAAAACCCTAACCCCGGAAGATGAAAAGCCAACAATTTTGTGGACCCCGTTTTGGGTAGTTTGGTGTATCAACTTCCCAGGGGCGTAACTTTGGCATACGATCTTCGTTTGCGGCGCACGATAGCTCGCTGTAAAGGTATCGTCGAGGAGATTCATTTAGGGGGCTCAATCAAATCCTTCAGCCATCATTGAAAAGCTCGATCCCAAAAAACCTTCCATCAGGCCCTCAAAATGGCCCGGGAAGTTAAAAACTGCTAAAAATAGTAAATTAACAAAATTGTCAGAAAACTGTTTTGAACCAGTTCGAAAAGGTGGGTAGCCACCGATATCCACTGGCATCAATCCTCCCTCCTTAGGAAGCAATGGTCTCCATTGCGTTGAGTGCTCGGGGGAGAGGGAAAAGTGTTTGTTGAATCTGCATCTTGATGAGTTGCTTGCCTTGTTAGGGAAGTTGTGTTGCTTAGCTTGTTGAAGGTTGTCATGAACATGTGGCTGGAAGGGTTGGACCTTTTTAACCAGTCTGGCTACATGAGATGCCTGTGTTCAGAAGGAATCTTTACACTTTGTTGCAATCTTGTCGACCTGCTTCTATTGGGTAGAAGGTGCTTGGGCCGAGGCTGTAGTGGTTGCAGTATCCTTCTGTTCACCTTTTCAACAAATTGTGAAGAAGCTGAATTTTGTAGTATGAGATACTACCTTGTGGCACTATTTAGGTGGAATAGTAATCAGAACTACCTCTGGTATTTTGTAGAGGTGACCCCCCAGAGAAACAATGACACTGCGGGGTCGACACTCATAAACAGCATGGCGCTTCCACATATATGGTTGGCCCAAGAGAACATCACAGACATCCAGTGGGGAAACATCACATAATACCTCATCCTTGAAGGGTTGGATGTTGTATGATAATCGACATTGTTGGCTAACACAGAGATCTCGCCCCTAGCGAAGCCACCCGATGTTGTATGGTTGCGGGTGTGGTGTTGTCGACAATCCCAACTGTTTGACGACCTCTACTGAGATGAGGTTCTTCTGGCTTCCGATATCAACAATAAAATGCAGCAAGGTCCCCTTCACCCACATCTGTGAATGAAAAAGGCACTCCCCCCCTTCAGGATCTATGGGTTCTTCTGGTTGAATTGTTGCGGTCGCGACAATAGCAGTGGGGTCTGCGTCGATGATCTAATTTTTACCAGTATTTTCAGAATCAGATTCTGAATCAAGGTTCGGCTCCTTGTCTTTGATCTCGGCCATAAATGGTTGTTTTGAGCGACATTCCTCGGTGTTGTGCCAGGGGCTTTTGTGGAAATCGCACCATTTTTCGGTGTCCTTTGTATTCCCGTGACCCTTCTTTTCTTGTGGCTTGGACTAGTTTTCGGGACACTGTTTGTTAGGGCCGTCTTTATCATACTTTGGTTGTTACAGATTTGCAGACCCAAACTCCCATATATTCTGGTGCTTAAATTTCTGCTCAATTTTAACAGCATATCGATAAGCAGCACCTTGTGATGAGATGTCCAGAAAATCCATTTCAGTTTGGATGTATCTGTGTAGAGCCCCATGGTATTTCAGAACCAAATGTCGTTAGAAGTCTTTGATACCCAGCTTGGTGCACAAGGTATGGAATGTATTGGTGAACTCTGGAACTGTTTGGCCCCTCTCTTAACGCAGTGTGGTCCATCTCATGTACTAGTCCTCATAGTTGCCAACAGGGTAATACTGTTCCTTTACCGCATCCACAAAAAATTCCCAAGTGGGCTCGGCCCTATATATTCCAGACTCCTCTGTGGAACTTTGCTCCCGGTAAGTTTCCCACAATTGTTTGACACGGGGGAGACCTATAAGGACTGCGAAGGTGATCTTTTCCTTGTCGGAAACATTATGAACAGAGAAATAACCTTCTAATAGATTTAACCATTTGTCTAGGGCATCCGCATCTATCTGACCTTGAAATATGAGAATATCAAAATTAACCTGTACCTTGAAAGGAGAGGTGCTTCCAAAGTGGTTGTTTGATGAAGATGCGCTTGTTGCTATCAGCATGCGTTGAAGGATGTGGGAAAAACTCTCCATCATTTCATCTCTCTGTCGCGTGAGAGCTTGCTCAAGCAACAAATTGATAGAATCGTTTGCTCTGTCGTTTTTCTTTTCTTCCTCCATGGAGGGTTTCTTGGGTGTAAGAGAGAAATTGTCTTCAAGAGAGACTAACTCGAGACCCAACTTGCTATACTTTGACCTCGTCGAGGACATGCACTGAAAAAAACGATCAAGAACAGCCTGTTCTGATACCACTGTTCCGAATTATTTTCGACACGAAATGAGAGCGGAGATATAATAAAGCAATGTACAAAGATATCTTGGATATCCAATAACATAACATAAATGTATCAGAGATGCAACCATAAACACAGAGATATAGTAATACACGATTTTCCATTAATGAACGAAAATGTACAAAGACTGTAAAAATACAAAGTGAAAGACTCGCTAGAATGGTGGAAGCTTATCTTTGAGAAGAGATGTGTCCGCTACTCGCATTCGCAAGAAGATGATTTTACCATGAGGCTCCAAAGGCCTTTTTATCATAAAGAAAATCCAAAACCCTAACCCCAGAAGATGAAAAGCCAACAGTTTTGTGGACCCTGTTTTGGGTAGTTTGGTGTATCAACTTCCTAGGGGCGTAACTTTGGCATACGATCTCCGTTTGGGGCGCACGATAGCTCATTGGAAAGGTATCGTCAAGGAGATTCATTTAGGGGGCTCAATCGGAGCCTTTGCCTATCATTGAGAAGATCGATCCCAAAAAACCTTCATTTAGGCCCTCAAAATGGCCCCGAAAGTTTAAAAGTGCTAAAAATAGTAAATTACCAAAATTGCCAAAAAACTGTTTTGAGCCAGTTGGAAAAGGTGGTTGGCCACCGATATCCACTTGGATCACAAGCTTTCTTGGTTGCTAAAGGAGTTGAGGAATTCCTTACAGCTTCATGAAGATCTCAAGGACTTCTTGCTGCAGCAGAAGAACATAATGATGGAAGCCTTGCATGTTGTCAAGTTTCCAGATGTGAACATGGTGATGTTGACTCATGCTTAGGTGATCAGTAAAATGTAGTTATGGAACTTGAGTCATGTATAAAGTTCCATGAAAATGAAGCTGAAGAGTTGAAAGTACAGGCAGGTTTGTTAGTTCCTTCCAGTGATGAGGATGAAATTCAAAAGATGGAGCAACAAGTCATCCATGCAGAATTTAATCAGCACAAGATTTTAGGCTTGCATATCCCAGCGGTGACCCAAGAACAATTTGATTAGCTACCATTGCAACAGGGGGAGCAACTTTTAGTTCAATCAGAAAATCATCATCCTTACAATTTGCCTAGGATCCCACATTCAGATCTTATTATTCAAGGAGATTCTTTGACTGATCATTGCTTGGATGACCGGGTTGATCATGATCCGGTTGAGCTAACAATGATGGAGGTTTTTCAGCGGTCAAATTCTAAGAATCTTGGCTCTCATACCTTCATGTTCATTATTGTGGATCTACCATTTCCAAATTTAAATCAATATACTTCATTGATTTCTTAAGCAGCAAGCATAAAAATGTGTGTTTCCATCTTAGGATACTTCACAATTGGTTGCATTGGAGGGTTGACTATGTTGATCTTTCTCATCTAACTGATCACTTCGTTGCATGGTTACATTGCTCATCTGAGTATGTTGATCAAGGCAGCTTGGACAAACTTCCAAACTAAGAGTTCTCATGCATTCTTTTTTGGGGTTTTGGGTATTAGTTTTCCCTTTCTAATTTGTCATTTTCAGATTTCTGTTTCGTTGTTTTTTTCGCTTTTGGACAGCAATCCACGTAGTTCATTTCGCAGATTTTTATTGCATGTTATATGTCTTTCAGTCATAGTTAGAGAGTCGCTGATTTTTCCATGATTGTATTCAGTTTTGGTCATCTTCCTTGCATAGATAAAGCCTTGCATGAGACTGGTTTTTCTTCTTCACATAACTGCTGTCCGCTTTTTGTCTTGGGTCAAAAATCTAAATGTCATGTCATGTCTTCATGGATCTTTTCCACAACTTGCATGTAGAGCAAGTCTGGATGAGGGGCAGTTTAATGGTTTTCCAAAGCAACGAGTCTATTAGGAGGGGTAGAATGAAAGAGATATAGGATAAGTCTTGACTCATCTTATGAGTTATCTCTTCATTTTGTTTCTCGTTGAGTCGTCTACTTTGAGTCAGTCGTCCATGTTATCACACATGTTCTAGGTTGGGCAAAGCCCAACCCAACCACCAATTGGCGACAACTAAGAGGGAACGTACCCGATGTCACCTTAGGCAGGTGTCCCCATCACTTTAGAGGTGAGGTAGTCACCTCTAGGGGGGAATCCCGGTGACCCTAGCGGGAAATGAGATGGAGAAAGATGAAGATGAAGAGGATGTCCCTAAAGGTCAATTATAAGTGGTATGATGGTCTTGGGAAAGAGTCTTGGGAAATTTCAAGCATTGTCAAATGTGTTGAGTGACCTACCAATGGTGAAGTACCTGCCCAAGACACAAGAAAACCAAGCATATGATGCAATATAATCAATTGGACAACCAAGTTAAGCTTGTTGTCCCTAATAGCAGCTGTTAGTAACAATATATATCAGCAATGAAATGGCACAATAAGTTGTTAAATAAGTGCTATAAATCAAGTGAAAGATGCAGGAGATAGACTAGCTAAACACTAGTAAAACTCAAGCTTTAAAGACCAAGATACTAGCATGAAAAGATAAGGCTGTTGTAAACACTTTCTGCAGCAATATATATCAGCCTTATGTCTGTAACAATCAACTTATTATAGCAAGAAAATCAGCCACTAAAACTCCTCCAAACTTTGCCAAAAAGTACGCTAGACCAAGTAGTATAAGTGTGCAATCTTTGGGTAAATTTCAGCAGTTGATTAAAGAGTTATTCAAGCAATTAGATTAGGGTTTTTGCAGCCCTAATGGCTGAAGATGCAATTTTGTAACAGAAACAAGAACTGCAACTTTAGAGGGGATGCCCTAGTTGCTGAGAGGTGCACTAAGCACAAGGAACACAACCCAAGTTGCAAAAAGTTAATACAACAAGAAATCATGTTTCCCAATGCAATATTTTGTTTCTCCAATGCAAGAATAATTTAGATTAGTGCCTTTAAAATTGGGTGATGGAGTCTTTAAAGCACAAGCTAGATCAACAACAACCCTAGGGGTGTAAACCTGCTTACTCCCTAGGGTATGCCAACCACACTTAGGGTAAATATAGGAGGGTATACACACTCGTATTCCTCCTAGTAAACCTTTAACAAAGAGATGAAGCAATGATGGACGCTGTATCTAGCATACTCCTCCCTAGGGTTTCCACCAACAATAACCAAAGCAAGAAAATAATAGCATATGCAGAATTTTCCTTATCTAATCCAAGAAAATGAGAGAACAAACCCTAGTTACCATGCAACATTCATCCAAGATTCAAGAGAGCAAGCCTTTAGGGGGGTGCGCATCACTCCTCCTCATCCATTCACCAAAAGACATTCACAAAGAGACATTCCACAAGAGAAAACACCAAAATCACCAAGGGTAGCGAAAATTTCAGCCAAGTACTTCTCACAATGGAAGAGATATGTTATGAAATGAGATCTTATGATCTCTATTTATACAAAATGTCTCTACTTACAAATCATGAGGTACATTCATTTTCCGCAAACAAAAACAATCATTACTTACAAATCTCGTTTGCATGTTAGTGCTACGTTATTGCTAACAGGCGTGTTTACCAACTGCATAGACTTTGTCTCTGCCCTCTTAAGAAGGGAATGCAAACTTTTCTGTGGCTCTTATGAAAAGTGACTCATTTAATTTGATTTCAGAATAATAAATTTACTGTAGCATCAGCCTTCAAAAAGCTTCCCTATAAAGATAGGCATTCACCTGGCTTAGAAATGGCTCATCCATATTTAGAGCCAAATTAAAAGTCATCTTCTTATTGACCAATAAACCACCAGATTTCAAACTAGTTCAGGATTATAAATACATTTTCAAACCATACCTGTTATTGTTTCCAGGACGGACTTTTATCCCTTCCGAGACAAGGCTTCCACAAACTGCAGCAAGCTGAGCTGGCTTCAAACCAACCAAACTCTTGTTTCTGATAGCCATTGCCAACCAAAGCTCATTTGCTCCACGAATTCTTGATGATGTTTGTCCCAATGGAAATAAGACTTGTCTATTTACATCTAATGCCCCCGCTTCATGTAGAACTTTTCCAGCCTGTATCCTACTTGCAATATGTGAGTAAATGAAAATTGTATTATAAAATAATCTGATACAGATTAAGATGCAAATTGATTTAAGATCTAAACATATCTAGTGTTGAATAAACGCGCCAAAATCACATCACAGTTTATATTAATGCAAAAGAACACATACATTTCTAATGATATTTGCAGATGCAGTTGCACAAAGGGGCAGAGGAAATGAAATAAATCCATCTCAATGATTTGGGCCAATATCCATGATAAAAGCGACTGTCAGAATGTTACATATTTGAGGGAAGATTTTTTCATAGTGGTTAACATAATTATGAAACACTCACACTTTTACACTGTAATTTAGTTTAACCCTGTTGCTTCTTTTATTACAAGGAAAGTAATTGCAATCACTCATAATTTTCACAATCTGTATCCTCCTTATAATCATTTACAGAAGGAAAACTGATTCATATATTAATATAACCAGTTTATCAGGAATATTTAATCTCAGATTCAACCAACATCTTTTATATCACGATATTCATTCCATCAGGTACCATATTTACCATCTTCTTATATCAACACAGCCTTAATGTGTACAATATCTGACACCCATTACTGGACCTAATTACAACAATGATGGCGACCACCTACTAATCTTAGTAATATTGTGGATTGGCCAACACGTCTACAAGCTCTTTTGTGCAATCTGCACCCTTACTTATTCACTGTAAATAGTGGAGAGCAAAAAGTAATCAGTTATTTTTCTCTATTTGACTTTCAGCCCTACTGTAATGCATGCAATCTGGTATCAAAGAGCACAGAAACACAAGCAACCTAGAGACACAATTCACATTGCCAACTCCTTATCAGCTTCTTGTTGACCTTGATTGTTAGTAGAGTACATCGTTGACTCAGGATGTAGCAGAGATTGGACCACTGTGATGAGAATTTGTAGTAAGCCTTTTTCTTTTTAGTTTGTAACTTTTCAGCTTTGTGCATTCACTGTTAGCTTTTCTGTTTTATCATCTTATTCATCTTATTTGGGCAAGACATATTTAGAAGCCATGTGTGCAAGATTTGCATCTCCCTTGCAATAATATTCTACATCCTAAATATGTACCAATGTTATCAGAACTGAACTGGTGACTGAACCGGTTGACCCAAAAAAACAGAATCAGTAAAAAACCAGAAACAAAAACTGGTCGACCCAAAAATACATAAAGTATTCAAAATTTGATAAAAAATATATACATATATATTCATATACATCCATGTGAATCCAAAAAAAAGACACAAATATGCAAAGTTTTCTAATGTGTATAACAAGGATACATATTGTTGGATAAGTGCTGTATTCTTTGCAGGTAGACTTAGTCTCATGCCAATGCAAGGGGCAGGTAGACATAGTCTCGTCCCAGTGCAAGGGGGTCTGGTAGGTTGATCACCCCCTCAGATGTGGAAGCATGGGGGGGCAGCGGGGCTGCCACAAACTTCTGTAAGTGATCGCAACCCTCTAAATAAACCACTAATGAATTTGGTAGCAGATTCCCCCTGTAATGATGCCCTGCCAGAGAATATTTTGGCTTCTTCTAAGGGAAACTCGACCTGCACAATAACTCATCCTTCACACTCAAAAACTGTGTCTACAAACCCCAAAACTGCTGCAAAATGATGGATCTCTTCCTCACAATAGAAACAAGTAGAAGATCTGAGTGATATTCCCCACCAAATGGCTAGGGTAGATCTCTCACCACTGAAACCAAGCTTGATCAACTAGGGTGGAATCTTTCATCACCGAAACCAATCCCAACTAGGGTTTACACCAAACCCCCAAAGGCTCCAAGAGCACTCCAAATCAAATCATAAAATAATCATCAATATAATGGGAGAATATGAGCCCCTATCTCTCTTTTATACCCCTTTCACCTTTTTCCCCTCAAGTGACTTTTAATTCATCTTTAGTATTTTCTCATAAAATCACTTTATTAATAATTAATTCACCTTTTTAACCCTGAAAAGTGATTAATTCACCTTTATGACTTCTCTGGCCACTGAAAGTCACTTTTCATTATCCCATCCTATAGATATTTTCGCCCTGGTTCAAACGACCTATTACATTAAGGTATTTCTCCAAGAAACAAACTCCAAATAGTACCTTTAGTGTAACTAATTAAAATATGCCCAATAATAACCTTGTTTTACGAGAATCGTCGGAATGCAACGGAACCAAGAAAAAGTTGTGTGGAATTGATCTCGATGATGAATAATGGTAAATAAACTAAGTTGGGCCCCATAAAACTCCTCCAAACCTTCTGGGCTCACTGATGACCTAGTCTCACCCCTCTGACCTGGCTAACTCAAGCCTCCTGAAGTAATTCTAGCCACATAATAAGGGAATCCAAAAATGGGGACACGATAGTCCTCTCTTCCCAAAGATTGCTTGTCCTCAAGCAATGCCATCACAACCTGGTACTCCACAAATTGAACCCAACCGAAACTGAGCATAATACCAGGGTCCCAAACTGATCTCCAAAAAGGACCACCAGGTTGTTGTGATACCGCTCTAGTAATAACCATCAAACCAATGTGTCTAGTCTGCATACTCCTCTCCTAGAATCCCACACTAAAATACCTGTAAGGACTGAACTTACTGTCATGAATCATGTCCTACAAAGGTATCTCCATGAAACTCAAGTCTGCAAAACCACTAACAGCCTCGATCCTGTGTATCTGAAAAGAAGGTATGTCTCGTCGTTTGGAATAAGTCTCAACCTCTCCTCTACTGGCGTCCCAAAAATAAAGCAGACTAATCACTGTCGCAACTATGTCATTCATCACCAATAGTTGGTCCACCAATGCGCTCTGTCGCAAAGGCAGACTCTTCCCCATGTGTCCTAACGCAACGTCTGCGACGTCCCTCCCTATGAGAATCTCTTGGACCTGCGCGTAAGTGATGAAGTCACCGGGGTCCCAAACTATCATGTATGAAGTGAAGCAGCCTCTGCTCGTCCTACTGATCTGTACGGTGCTATCACACGAATCTACCTGACTACCCCTGGTAAGCCAAGTGATCATAAGTTGTTGAAACGTGACCGACTCCTAACGAGCCTGCTCCTCCAAACGACCAATCCTAGGCACTCCAGGAGTAAACTATGGAGAACGCAAACTGGTAATCCCACTTGTGTCAATTGTCGTCCTGTCAACAATTGCAATCTCGGGGTCCCATACTAGCCTCAGAGCGGAATCCTCGTGTTGATGATGCATCCCTCCGATCACAATCGTCTAACCACCATGCTCAAACTATGCTCTCCTCTATTGGAACCCCCTATCTTGGACCATACTCGGCCAAGGCACCTCAGTGAAGTCAACGCCTGTCAATCCACGACTATCCTTGATCCTGGGTATCGTGAGGGGAAAGAAAAACTCCATAACTCCCCTCACAACATTCCCGCAATGACGCAAACCAATCACTGCCTCAATTATGTCGGTCAGCAACCTCATCCAAAGACAATCCATCACTCGGATGATTGCCAAGATCCCACCTCCACATTGGAAGTCCACCACTCCCAATGCCTGCTGACTATTGTTGTGCCCCACCAATAACCATCGGAGTCCAAATGAGTCAAATCCCTAATGTGCAATCTCTACAGCAGATAATGTCATCCACTACTCTACCAGCTGCAATCTCTGTGAACCGATCCAAATAAGTTTGGATCTCATCTTGTGCACTCAACGCACTAATCACAAAGCCCAAATAGATGAACTATGCCACAGCCACAATGCCCCCTATCTCATCCCACTAGCTCCAATAATCCTCTCCTATCTTGTTGTATACAATGAGGGCATCAAATAACAACAACAACTGCCTCTGCCACTGCATGAAGGACTAGAATGTGACTAGTGCATTGGTCAACCCCAAGGGCGTGACCAAGAACTCATGATGATATCCAGGAACAGACCTGTGAGTACCCTACTCTTTAGCCCAAGCTTGATGTTATCCCAAATGACAATTAATCATCAAGGTATACACTGCTCGTTGAGGCTCACCCATCCACTCACCGATCCTGGGTAACCTCAAACCAATGGTATACTCAATGACTCTGTTAGGAGGTCTCCCTGAAGGAAACGCTCCAACACTCTATTGTGCACCACCATGTGCCAATGTATAATCTTGTATACTATGACATACTCCTATGTCCCCCTATATCGTCCAGTGCCCTGTATATGCTACTGAATCTAATACTCTATTGATGATGGTTAAACATGTACCCTAGAGTGTGTCCATCTCCATCACGTGCTTATCTACCCAATCCATGGACGCATATGTTTCCTCGTGGGTTGGTCCATAAGGAAGGTGCTCAACCATCTCCTTCATATCTAAACTCTGACCCTCTAATGAGCTCTTTGTTGACCACCTATTTCAACTAGGGGGTCAACTCCATGTACCATGAAGATATGCACCTGATGGTGCTACCAAGTTGAAGACTTGTTAGTTCTACTAGGCAGTTTTGGCCTTCAGCACGTATTTTTGTAACTGGAATTGCCGCTCCCCTGCGTGGGATAATAATGTAATGGGTCTGCATGGATCATAGTTTAGGTTGGTTTCCTAGAACTTTATCATTAGAGGTGTCCCTTTCATCGATTTTTTTTTTTCCTCGGGTTATTAATTTGGACTAACCAGCCTTATTAATTTCCCTTGAGTTTTTCACTCCCATAATAATTCTCCAAAGTGTTGAAAGGCATTCTAATGGTCCAGCTCTATGGTAGCTAGTGTCTAGGAATATTGTAAATGACCATGCTAGACATCTCCTAGAGTCTTGAGGAATTTCGTCGAGTCTAAGGTATTTTGTTTAATTTTTTAAAATTACATAGTTAATGGTAATTTTAATTAATTTTTGATAAAAATTGTAAAAACTAGGTCCTTGGGATTTTGATAAGGGTATTTGTGGTCAAAAGAAATGGAATGAGACACCCTACACCCTTGGACCATGTTTCAGCTCAATTGGACAAGTTTTGCTAGGTGTTTTTCCATGAGGAGTCTAATTCAATCTAAGACAACAATTTAATTGTTGGAATTGACATAGTCAAAATGTCATTTTTTTGTAAAATGAGCAAATTGATTAGAGAAAGAATGGGAGAACTTACCCAAACCTATCCCTGAGTTATCCTAACCCTTTGCTAACCTTTACTTCACCCCCTCACCTAGCCATCAACTCAAGCTGTGTCCCCCCTTAGGGAAGTTGCGGCCAACTTCTAGAGATAACTTTAGAAAATCAAAAAATAAATTGGTGGGGCCCTTCTCTCCCTAAGTGCACCCTCCTTGAGCCTCCACCTCACCCATTGACTTGGTAATGCTTGCCAACTCACACCCCACTCATTACCAAAACCCTAATTCACATCCTAAACCCTAAAAGTGCGCCTCCCATGAGATTGACAGTTTTAATATGAGAGTGACACGTGTAGCTCATCCAAGAGGGGTCACTCTTGCCTCCCAGGTATAAATAAAGGCCTCCCCTCCCTCATTTGGACATCTCTTCTCAGTGCAAGGTTACAATACCCAAATTTCTCCTCTCCTCTCCATTCTCTCCCACTCTTTTCTCTCATTCTTTCTTGCTCTCTCATTCTTTTCTCAAGCTTGGGCAAGTATTTGTCCTAGCTTGCTTCTAATACAAGAAATCTTTGGAGGATACATGGTATTGAGAGTATTCTTGTTGCCATCTTGCTTAATGAGGTGATTTTGTTCTAGTTCGCTTCTTGCATTCATTTGTTGTAGATCTAGAGTAGGGATCCCAAACAAAGTATTTTT
Organism: Picea glauca; assembly: GCA_000966675.3. Classification (NCBI taxonomy): domain Eukaryota; kingdom Viridiplantae; phylum Streptophyta; class Pinopsida; order Pinales; family Pinaceae; genus Picea; species Picea glauca. Next base: position 1,250,485 of record JZKD02S1799086.1, read on the forward strand.
CTTGGGTAAATCTTTTGGTAGTATTATCATATAGATCTAGTGAGTATATCTTGTAGATTTAACAAAGTATTTTGTTTTATTACATGAATGTGCTCACCCCTTCCTCTTTTTTGTAGCATTGTCTCAAGGAATTTGCAAGTCACCTAAGGGTTTTGAAGAGAGATTTCAGATCTGGAGATCTTCCTCACCATCCACTTAAAACCTCTAATATTTTTTGTTTTGGTTTTTTGTTCATCTTCCTCTATATTTGGATAGTTTTGTGTTCTAAAGTAGACCAAAATCGAATATATATACTACTGGTTTTATACTTGAAATTTCTGATTTTCATTAACAGATTTTCTGCAGATTTTTTTGTCATTTCTGCAGCTTTTCCAGCAAGTTTCAGTTGCTGGTTTTTTGCAGGTTTGTGACAGAAACAGGGAGGAACAGCCCATTTGGAGCCATCTAAATTCAAGCAAACACTTCCCAAGTTAGGGTAACAAATACCCACTCTTCTCTCTCTCTATTTCTCATTGTAAGCAAGCCCAAGGGAGTCCCAAGGGCTTGCATTTCTCAAGCATTTTCAAATTTCTGCATTTTATTTTCTTAAGTTGCCTACACCTAGGAAAGAGTTTGGCAAAGTCAACCATCCTATAACGTAAGGCTAGGAACTTAGATTTAATTTTCGGCATTTGTTCTTTCATTGTTTGGCCTGTTATCCCCCACTTTTAGGGATAACTAGGAGATCATGTCTCGAGGCCCACAGGTCCTAGACATGGGGTACCAAGAGCAGGAATGACTTTAGCATGACCCTGGAGGGCCCACATTTTCTTTCATCCAGCACCCTTATCTTGTCAGCAACAGCAGCATCCATCATCATCGGCTTGGTCTTGTATCAGAGATGGTTCTTCCTCCATGAGGTAATTAGTCTGGGTATCATGGTATGTGTCACTTTGATCGTCAAAACCCTTGAATATGTGCATTTGATTCTTTTTGTTTCTAACAAATGCTTGGATCTTACACTTTCCCACTTGACTATGTTTGGGGGGATTGACAGGATGCCCTAGTAAGCCTGTGTCCTTAGGTTTTGGTTTGCCACTAGGAGGGATTTCTGAAAAGCCATCGGCCGCTCCCTTCACAACACCACTTTTTCATCTTGCTTCCCGCTCACCTATCCCTTTCCACTTGTCTGGGCACTGGGTTGACCTATTTTCAGGATTGCACCTTAACTCGTGGGAAGAAGGGGCTAAAGGCCCAGAAGGTAAAAGCAAGTTGGTAAAAGATAAAAGCCTAAGAATAAAACCTCGAGATGCTTCGCCCAGGGATCCCCGAGAAAGCAATAAAAGGCATCTCAGCAAGAAACAAGAGGGACCCGTAAAAATAATAAAACAAGACCTAATCAGAGGATAGGGGGTCTCATCACGAGCCAGCCTATTACGTCCATGGGTACCTAGCAGTATGACATTACCACCAGCTAGTTACCACGCCAGGGTAGTGACTCTTGGTTGCATGGCCAAGGGAAAGGGGGTCTCATCACAAGCCAACCATCTCATTTCTATGAAACTATTTGTGGGTAACACTATCACCATTGGTCACCACGCCAGGGCAATGTCCCCTGATTAGTCTCTTGAAGAAAAAAGCAATAAAAGAATAAAAGGCATGAATGGGCTTGAAAAAATTTGCATCCAAGATAGGTGCAACTCGCCTTCTACAAAGGCACCCACAGGTAAAGCTTTGCATCCTCTTCCCTAACTGCACCCACCTGCTTGGACATCCCTTGACCACATCACCTACTTACATGGCTTGGATGAGGTCTCTTCCGAAAACTTTCCTCTTCCAGTGGACACTAGCCCAATAGGATGCCCTGTCATTTTCTCCAAATTTGTATTGCAGGCTTATGTAACATCTTTGAGCTTTTGACTGATGTATTAGGGATTTTATGCATGTGTTTAATAATATTGATGATGATATGTGATTGGCATTGCTATGATCCCTGTGACTGATGAGCCCATGGAGGGCGTAGTTGTTGATGTGCAGGATCATGCCCGACAGACAGGTACCATTTGGACCAGTACACATGGGGAGATGATCAGTTCGGACCTCCATGGGGCTGAAGAGCCCATCAGGTGGGTGTTGAGACCCCATCAGGGGGCAGAGACAGGACAGAGATGGATCAGGGGCTTTGCACCAGAGTAGAGGAGGACGTTCTACCAGAGGTACCTTGGCAGAGCTTGACCTAGGGGGGTTGTCCCTTTTTCAGTGGAACGTTGGCCTTGGAAGGCCTAGGACGTCACCCATGATGATCATGACACCATCCAGCCTTATGGATGTCTTGGGAGGCATTATAGGCAATGTTGGCACGTGTGACAAGTTGGAGAAGCCCAAGGAGGGCTAACATTTTGCTTCAGGATGCCCCATTTTCCCTAGAAGGGGCTAATGTCTCCCTGAAAGGGGCATGACGTCTCTCTTTAGCTTGATTAGGGTTTAATTTTGAACATTTAATGTAAAACAGTATGATTTAGTATTTTGGCCTTGTCGGCCTTTTTCATGACCTACAATGTAAAATTAGGTCATGGTACTGTATAAATGGAGGGTTTCCACCTTCATTTTGAAGTTGCACATCCTTTGGAGGCAACTTCATTGTTTGAGTTTGTACTTTTGGATGCCATTGAAACAACCCCTTAGAGTTGTTGATATTATGGTAGCTGCGGGAGGTATTTACCTCCACGTGTAAACCTGACGAGAATAGATTATTCCAGGAAGCAAGAAGAAACCCTAATTAGTTGACTAATAACCCTAGAAGACGAGTCGGCTCAAGAGGATAACTTGTATTAGGTTATTAGCCTCCAAGAGAAGAAGTCGACTAAAGGAAATATTATATACTAAGTAAATAGGCACCCAGAATGAGAAGTTGGCCTAGGAAGTTTGCCAGTTTTAGTATAAATATAGGAGGCCAGTCTTCATTCTGGCAGGCATTCTCAGATTTGCAGAAGCAGAGCTTGTGCGCACTGCAGTTGGCCAGTTTGTGCGCAAGTTTGGAGGAAAGTTGTCGTTGCAGTTTATGCAGCTAGCAAATTTCGGTTTTGGCCTGGACTCTCTCTTGGTTATGGTTTGGATTCTCTGATCAGCTCTTGTTGCTCCTATTTGGTGCGCTATCCTTGGAGAGAGGTGCGCTATCTTGTTTGGCTATCTAGCCTAGGGTTTGCTTCCGGAATGATTCTCTGTCAAGGTTAAGGTGCTCGGGGGTGGCTTTGGCCTATGGTTGGGTGACAATAGTGATATTATCTATGGTTAAACAAGCACATCCATCATATTCTAACAGGTTATGGGCCCACACCTCCTTCATTCAGTCTAACCACTGGAAGGGAGCATAGCCATAAGGATACTAATCTCGTTGAAGAACTGTTGCTAGGGTTTCTAGCAGGAGCAGTTACTAAAGCACTGTCGCTAGGGTTACTAGCAGGTGCAGTTGCATAAACCCTAACCCTCTCGTTGAGGAACCTTAAGTGAAGGGATTGACCTAATTTCCGGATAGACTAGTGCGCTCTAGCCTAGTGCATCTCTTGGTAGTCTCAGCAAGCCAAGACGTCAAGTTTGAGTTTTTGGTCAAATCTAGGTTTGACCAAGTCAAAGCAACCATGACTTACTTTATGAAGTCAGAAAACAAGTTAGATAGGGCGTCTAACTTCAGAGCATGGAATACAAGGATTGACCTCATCCTTGCCAAGAATAAAGTGCTTGATATCGTGAAAGGAAAGATCGTGGAACCAGAGTTTAAAGAAGGAAAAGAGAAGAAACCGCAGAACGTTGCAGTTATGGAGAAGTTCAGAGACAGTGACATCAATGCCATGAGTATCATAGTGGACTCTATAAAAGACCACTTGATACCCTACATCTCCCATCTTGACTCATCTAAGAAGATGTATGATGCCCTAACAAACCTCTTCTCAGTCAGAAACATTGGACAAGTAATGAGTCTGAAGAATGAGCTCTGTGACATGAAGATGAATGATGATGACAGCATAGCATCATACTTTGTGAGAATCTCTGAGTTAAGAGATCAACTACAAGCTATTGAAGAGATCATTTCAGAAAAGGAATTGGTAAACATAGTACTCGATGGTCTTCCAAAAACATGGGATGCATTTGCCGCAAGCATGAACACAAGGAAGGAGTATCGTACATTTGAAGAACTTTGGACTTGTTGTGCACAAGAAGAATCAAGAATCAGTGCAAAAGAGAAACCCCAAAAGAAGTACGATGATCAAGCCTTTACAGCAAGGTTCAAGGATTTCAAGAATAAAAAGAAGTTTGGCTCCAAGAAGAAACCCAAATCAAGAAAAAGATATGTCAAGAATACAATGCTTCAATTGTCGAAAGTATGGTCACTACAAGAATCATTGTTCCGAGTTAAAGAAAAGGAAGGAAACACACGAAGCATCAGTTGCCAAAGAAAGGGAAGCCTCAAAGAAAGCCAAGCAGGACAAAACAAACTTCTTCTTACAAGGCAAGGTAACAATACTCTTCATAGTTCTTTCACATACTATGTTTTCATATTTATTTCCTAGAAAATAATATGTTCAAAGAGAAACTATACCTATGGAAGAACAACAACATAAGGATTGCTATCACAATGACTACAAGTCAGGCAATACGCATGAAAGGATGAAGTACATCAACAAACCCTAGTAACAATTCATGTGGAAGCTATTACATAAGTAACAGCTGCAAGATAAGATGAAATCAGAATCAATCTTGAAGAAACCTAGAAGAAGTAAAAGACAGAAAGAAGTCAGCAATCAAGAGGAAATTGGAAAAAGACTTGTGACACCTTGCAGAAGGCAATAAGGATGCAGACGAAAGCATGGGCTCTCTTAGTTGGAGGGAGCTAATCCTAAATAATATGATCCACTGAAGATAATGAAGTATCTATCCATGTTCCCATCAATGGTAGCAACCATGAAGAGCAGCACGTGTTCAGTTTGACTTTAGTATAAGTCCTCTTCAAAAAGAATCCTTAAAGTATCCCTAGTTGTCCATCCACATCCATGATCCTATGATGAAAGGAAGAAGTTGGAATCTTCAGTGCATGGAATCTATAGAAAACTCCATGGACCTAAGAGCTAAAGAAAAACATAAGGAAGAACATGAAGATTCCAAAAGAGAAAGAAAAGATAGAACAACCAGTCATTGTATCGAGAATCACAAGACTACCAGCCTGACCTGAACTCACTAAAAGAAATCAAGTAGAGGAAATGAAAGTTGTGATGAAGAACAATGTATGGAAGACTTATGAATGTAAGCATTGCGAGATCCAGAACTAGCAGTTTCTCCCAGATGAAGGGAGAAGACTATGATGATTGCTTGTTCTAGTAAACCAGACATACCTCTACATGAGCCATTATATCGTCCACAATATCCATGGGTTGGAGTTTACATCAGATGAATACAAAGAGTGTTCTCCAGAATAATTGAACAAAGAACGTATGAAGAACAACCTCAAGGCTTTGAGGTATACCAGGAAGAGACTCTTGTATGCAGATGGAAGAAGGTTTTGTATGGATTCAAACAACTTGGTGCGGAGCCTCCAATGCACAGCAGAAGCATGGGAAAAACCTTCTATAACAAAGATACTGTATCAGAATGGTCAATCAGAACTCAAGGATGATGGATTGCCAATCCATGACAAAGCTCTCATGATGACAGAAGAAGTACCACTTGGATATGTTCCAAATTTGACCCTTGACACGATGTTATGAGCTAGCAGGAAACAAAAGAGATGAATTCAACTATGATGATCAGAGCTATATGAAGCCTTTAGAAAACCAGTGTTCCAGAAAGACCGAAGTACATCGAGATCAAGCATTACATTCTCCATGATGAAGTCCAGAAAGGAGAAGTGGTTCTCCAATATATATCTTCACAGATGAGCAGATGAGCAGACATTTTGGTAAAGCCTTTGTTCAAGATGAAAGAGTTTGTGTACTCAAGCTGGAGCTCGTGGAGACGACTTCCTTATTGAAAAAGGAAGAGATGACTCCCAGGTTGGGAGGGAGCACTGATGTGTTATTGATTTATGGACAATTATTTTTCAGTTCGAAAAATGGTCCAGGATGAGCAATTCCTTTCCAGTTCGGAAATTGGTTTGAGATTTCTGACAAACAGGCATTTTCCAGTTCAGAAAATGGTCCAGATCAAACGGTCATTTTCGTAATAAAAATGGTTCGATGGGTTGTTGATGTACCATAGACAGTAATTCCCCTTGTGGTTAACATAGGGAATGGTCTAGGACGGTCTCTCTTCTTGACGGTCACTCTCAGTAGTGGTCAAGAAGACTGGTCCGCCTCATCAAACAGTCATTCCTTCGAAGCTCACAGTTGTGAGAAGTTTCGAAGAATGGTCCGTTTTGGAGGTTGGTGCAGGACAGTCATTTCCTTAGGAAATGGTCCGAACAGTCATTCCCTAGGGCAGATTCATTCTCTTCAGGTTGCACTTTGTTTAGTGTCGGAAGAATGGCCCAGATAAGTGAATGGTCCAGGTTCAGCAATCAGGGACAAGCATTCCCTAGGGCAGACTCATTCTCTCCAGGTTGCACTTTGTTTAGTGTCGGAGGAATGGCCCAGATAGGTGAATGGTCCAGGCTCAGATATCGGGGCAGTTATTCTTCCTTGCCTGAGAAGAATAGTCCAGATAGCTCATCATTGATGTTTTACCTTCTGAGGGCAGATGCTCTTCCAGATCTCACAGATGTGAGTGGAAGAATGGCCCAGATGATTCAGTTTATATCATAAGAATATTTTTCTTTGCAGGTTGATGATATGATTGTTATGGAGACTGTATGTCTCCGGACAGTAGATGTATACTACTGTGGTGGATGTGTTCCACTGATTGTGACTATATGTCACTGATCAAGTATTTGTGAGCTACTTGGTGTGGCAGTGTACCACTGGATTGTAGTTGTGTACTACTATGGATAGACACAGTTGTGTTCTATTGAGTGACATTGTTTTGATTGCCTTGAAGACTATCAGTAGTGTTGGAAATGATTATCAGCTAGATGGATGATCAATGGACAGAGATTTCCCAGACGGAAAAATAGTCCAGGACATTTATTCTTCTAGGACATATGTCTGGATTAGAAGAATGGCTCTTGTGTTACTCTGTGGAGTGAGTGACTCATCCAACATCATGTCTGATTACTCAGATAGAGTATGGTTTCGAGAGATAATGCAGATGATCACACTGATAGTGATGATGGTGCTCATGACCTAATCATGAGATAGTTTATACGACTATGTTGATGTTACCGGGTGAATGGTATGTTTGTGCTCAAGACCATTACCTTCAATACCTCCCTAGCTAGGAGGGAGTGTTGATCTTATAGTAGTTGCGGGAGGTATTTACCTCCACGTGTAAACCTGACGAGAATAGAATATTTCGGGAAGCAAGAAGAAACCCTAATCAGTTGACTAATAACCCTAGAAGACAAGTCGGCTCAAGAGGATAACTTGTATTATGTTATTAGCCTCCAAGAGAAGAAGTCGGCTAAAGGAAATATTATATACTAAGTAAATAGGCACCCAGAATGAGAAGTCGGCCCAGGCAGTTTGTCAGTTTTAGTATAAATACAAGAGGCAAGTCTTCATTATGGCAGGCATTCTCAGAACTGCAGAAGCAGCACTTGTGCGCACTACAGTTGGCCAGTTTGTGCGCAAGTTTGGAGGAGAGTTGTCGTTGCAACTGCTGCAGCTAGCAAATTTTGGTTTTGGCCTGGACTCTCTCTTGGTTATGGTTTGGACTCTCTGATCAGCTCTTGCTACTCCTATTTGGTGCGATATCCTTGGAGAGAGGTGCACTATCTTGTTTGGCTATCTAGCCTAGGGTTTTCTTTCGGAATGATTCTCTGTCAAGGTTAAGGTGCTCGGGGGTGGCTTCGGCCTAAGGTTGGGTGACAATAGTGATATTGTTTATGGTTAAACGAGCACATCCATCATATTCTAACAAGAGTTGTGCATCTTGTGGAGGCACTCTATGTTTGGGTTGGTTGGCTTGATGTGTTGTGGTAGTCCTTTCCTTTGAGCAATCTTTCTTTCCCTACACATTCAAGTATTTAAAATTAGTTGCAAGTTAGTGCTTTGTATTTAGCTTTGTCCATAGTTGTATCTTTTGTATCTAGTGTACCTTAGATATTCTTACTTTGTTGATAGTTGTTTATCTCATTCATTTGCATCTAGTTCTAATTATAAATCTTGTAAAGCAATTCTTTTGTAATTTAATTGTAATCTTTTGTAGATTCTAAACTCCCTTCAACTTAGTTGACCCCTTTGCCCAACCTTAGGCACTAGTCTTAGTTGACTTAGGGAAAGGGCTGCCTTTGCATTTGAAATATTGCACTTTGCATTGTTTGCTTCTCAAATAGGCTAGATCCCCTAAACCTTTAACTAATTAAAATCAAGTCCTAGAACACCTTAATCACTCACATAGTAACTAGGGTCTACCCCCTTGACTTCCCTAGGAGTAAGCCTAGACGGAAGAAGTTCAAGTCGAGGTGACAGTGGGATTGAACTTAGGAATTGTGCCTCCAAGGACACACTCGGTAGATTGGACTTGGTCCACGTTAGCAAGTATGTATAAGGACGGCAGCACTCTCCAAAAGAAAGCGCTCCTGACCCTTGCAATGCCAAATCGGAGTGCAATCCAAATTCTCCTCGAGTACATGCAACTCGGAATGCTCCTCATCCAGACTCATCATAAGGGGCTCCTCCCTCACATCATGCATGACACTCACGCCCTCTTGTGTCATGGCTACCAAAGATGATGGAGTGCTTGTTGTAAGTGGTGAAGAGAGTGCCACGCTCAGCTGATAATGTAGCGCCTCAACCTCTCTTTCCTTGTCCTCAGCAAACTTGAGAACAAGGTCCCTGTCCATAAGCCGCAAGTAGTCTGACTTCAGCTGCTCTAGTGCATCATTGATGAGGTGCACCTGAGCACTAGTGACTCCACTGTATCTCTCCTCCATCTGAGCTCTCCAAAAAAGATCCTCGACGAATTGATGGCCTTTTGTTTAGACTTCATTTTTATTTCCTGGGAATGTTGTCCTTATCATCAATTCCTTGTTGCAAATTTTTTCCTTCACCGAATTCCCCACAAGATGGCAAAATCACCAGCTCTGATACCACTGTATTGTCCCAACCTTACTGCTGGTATATTTTGTGTGATTTCTGGTATTTGACTTTTGACCGTTGGTTTACCAAAACTCTATTAACTCACCTCATACTTCTGATATACCTGTTGTGATAACTGCTGGTGTATTTAGTGTGGTTCTTGGCTTATTACTTTCATCAAACAGTCTGTACATATACTCAAGATCCACTATAAAATCCCCTAGGGCTGGCTGTTGTAGAGTTTAGGTGTATTTCTGGTACATATCTTCGTCAAACACTTTATTAGCAAACCCAAATCCATTGTACAATGCCTTGGTGGCTGCTGTTATGATTGCTGATATGGTTTCTTGGGTCGGCACTTCCGTCAAACACTTAGCTATCAACTTCAAAGCTCACTGTAAGTCCCTTTATTGGTTGATGTATGTATATGGCTAATGTCATACTTTCATCAAACAATATACAACCTTCCACCCTCTTGGATTGCTGAGATGTTTAATTGTTTGCTGCTATTTTATTTCTATTTACTATTGTTATAATTGGTGTTTTGGGTTTCAGATCCATAGTTGACACAATGGTACAACAGAACAGCAATAGATATGACACATAAGAGGATTTTATTACATTAAATGCCAACAGCAACAAAATACATACAATGGTAATATTGGTAAACTCACCAAATCTGATGTGACAGCAGTAAAACCTCCCACGGACACAAACTCATATATATATATATATATATATATATATATATATATATATATA
>JZKD02S1799086.1:1307386-1317893 GCA_000966675.3 Picea glauca
GCTCGTGATGAGACCTCCCATCCTCTTGGTTAGGTCTTGTTTTATTATTTTCTTCGGGTCCCTTTTGTTTCTTATCGAGAGGCCTTTTATTGCCTTCTCGGGGATCCCTAGGCGAAGCATCTCTAGGTTTTATTTCCTATGGCTTTTATCTTCTTACCAGCTGCTTTTACCCCTTGGGCGTTTAGCCCCTTCTTCCCACAGGACAAAGTGTAACCCTTCAAAGGTCATCCTAATATCCGGACTAGGGGAATGGGATGGATGTATGGGAGATAAGACGTAAAGTGATAGTATGGTGGGAGCGGACGATGGCTCTTCAAATCCCCTCTGGTGGCTAACCAAAACCCATGGATACAAGCTTGCTAGGGCACCCCGTTAATCCCCCCAACAATGGTCAAGTGGGTTAGTGTAAGATCCAAGCAGTCGTCAGAAATGTAAGGGAACTTGATGCATATATAAGAAAGTTATAATGATCAAACATGACACATACCATGATACCTGGACCAATTACCTCATGGAGCAAGAGTCTTCTCTGATGCAAGTCCAAGCCGATGGTGACGGATGTTACTGCTGCTGACAGGACAAATCTGGCGAAGAAGAAGAAGGATGGGCCCTCCAGGGCCATGCTCAGGTCAATCCTACTCTCGGTACTCCATGTCTAGGACCTGTGGGCCTCGAGACATGATCTCCTAGTTATCCCTAGAAATCGGGGATAACAAGGAACATTACAGAAATTCAGAGGATGAACTTAGCGAAACACTCGGAGGAATATGGACCCTGGAATTTGATGGTGCTCATTTAAGTTCTAGTTCAGGGGTAGGCATCGTCCTAACATCCCCATCCAAGGAAACTTTCTACTACTCCTATAGACTTGAATATCATTGTACGAACAACGTTGTTGAATACGAGGCTTTGATCATAGGTCTTAATTTAGCAATCGACAAAGGTATCACACACTTGAGGGTTATAGGAGATTCAGACTTAATAGTATCACAAGTTTTGTTAAACTTTGTTGCAAAGAATGAGAGATTGAAAATGTGACGAGACTTCACAAGATCTGTTGCAAAATCCTTTGAGGTAGTATTAATCGAAGCAGTTCCCAGAGAAGAAAACTATGTAGCAAATGCCTTGGCTGTCTCAACATCCACTTTGCAACCTTGTGATGGCCCCCTCCAAAACTTGTGCAAAATGGAGGTCCTATTTAGACCATCAATCCCTGATAACTTGGAACATTGGCAAGTCTTTGAAGATGATAGTCAAATCCTTAGATTCATGGAAAACAGTAGAGAATTCACAAGTAAACTTCCTGGTTGATTACATGGACCTAGACGTAGTAAACTTGCAAAATAACACTCTGCCAAAAGGGTGCGTTCCTTTAGAACAACTCTTTGATAGACACGATGTTTACAAAGGAAAAAATCCCAAACAACAAATAGATGAACCCTTAGAATTCAACATCGGCACCGAGATAGATCCAAGAATGGTCAAAATAGGGAAAGGTAGATGGTATATGTTGGTATCATAACTCCCATTAGATATTCATCATGGATGTCCAATTTGGTAGTTGGCCGAAAGAAAAGTGGTGACATTCGCCTATGTGTAGATTTCTGAAACCTTAACCAGCTATCTTTAAAAGACAATTACCCCCTCCCAAATATGGAACACTTTTTACAAAGGGTCATAGGGGCAGGCATGATGTCCATGCTAGATGGATTTTCTGGATACAATCAGGTGTTACTCAAGAGAGAAGATCAAATCAAAACAGCATTTACCACACCATGGGGAACATTCATGTACCTAAGAATGCCTTCCGGGCTTATGAATGCGGGTTCAACCTTTCAAAGAGCAATGGACTTTGCTTTTAGAGATCTCATTCAAAAAATCATAGAAATTTACCAAGATGATCTCGCAATCATGTCAAAGGAAAGAAAAGACCACATCTCACACCTCAAAATTGTCTTTGAAAGATGTAAAAAATATGGTATCTCCTTGAACCCTAATAAGTCTGTTTACGAGATAGATAAGGGAAAGTTATTGGGACACATAGTCTCAGAGGGAGGAATTTCTGTAGACCCAGAGAGGATCCAATCTAACAAAGATGTACGCCCCCCAGCTAGCAAAAAATCCCTACAATCATTCTTTGGAAAAATAAATTTTATTCAAAGATTTGTCCCAAACTTTGTCGAAATAATAAAACCCATGAGTGCATTACTTAAAAAAGACACGGCATTCAAGTGGGATAACAAGGCCATTAAATCTTTTGAAGATATAAAAGACGCCATTTCCCAAGCCCCAATTCTGGTTAGTCCTCATTATTCACGAGATTTCATGATATTCTCTTTTGCCTCTCAAGATACCGTCGCAGGTGTCTTGTTGCAAAAAAATGTTGATGATCATGAACACCCCATTGCGTTCATGAGTAAAGTCCTTAGGGATTCAGAGTTGAATTATTCGATTACTGAGAAGTAGGCTCACCTTGGTGAAATCCCTTAAGCATTTTAGAAACTATGTGGGTTACAATAAGATTAAGGCTTATGTCCCTTACCCAGCAGTAAAAGATGTTTTATCACAAAAAGATTGTATCGGTATTGTTGTCGTCCTTATACACACTTGTAAACGTGAGCTAAGTCCTGCTCACTTAGTGTGTCCTCGGAGGCACAATGCCTAGGTTCAAAGTCCACGCTGTCACTTTGACTTGAACCTCTTTCGTCTAGACTAATTCCTAGGGAAGCCAAGGGGGGTAGACCCTAGTTACTAGATGAGATTTACGATTAAATGTTCTAGGAGTTGGTTTTAATAAGCTAAAAGGTCAGAGGGAATCTAGCCTATGATGTTAAGCAACAATGCAAGATGCAACAGTTATGTATGACAATCAGGCCTTTTCCTAAGACAACTAAGACTAGTGCCTAAGATTGGGCAAGGGGTCAACTAAGTTAAAGGGATGTTCGTTACAAGATAATTACAAGTTACAAATATTACAACAAGATAGATACAACTAGATACAAAGAATATGTTAGATATACAAAGCTAAACTAGACTAGATACAAGATATACAGATATACTAACAAGTGCTTGAAATGTGCAGGAAAAGAAGAAATACAAGATGAACAACCATCAACACATCAAGCCAAGCATGCTCACAATAGATAGAATTTTGTTGGACTGCTTATCAATGGCAAAAGACGCAAAACACTCAAGACCCAGTCAAAAGAATGCCTCCAGGTGGATGCGCACTTCTTAAAGGATCACACCACAAATACAGGAACAATATTATAGATGAAAGTTTTAAAAGTAAAGTGCTCCAAATGAAAAGATGTAACCACTTAAGCGATTATTCTACAACACATAAAAGATAACTTGCATGATATAAAAAGATAATGAGATCAGTGTACTTGCAAGTATAGAATTAAAGTGTTGATGTTGTAGATCAAAGATTAAATTATGTGGTTAAGTGTGATTTATTTTAATCCTAGCTAGGTGTCAATCCAAAACTTTCCTCCCCCAGTTACCAAGTGACTGTTGGATGCTCAATAAGTTAGGCAACGAGGCCCACCCTAGCTTCACAGGTCAGCCCTAAGATCAGAGTACTCCCGGAAAGGACATCACATGCCTTGAGACCGTCCCCGGCCTAGCACCTTCCATTGCCTTCCTCCGACCTCGTTTTAAATGGCAAAGATGGTTGGTAATGGTGTCCTCTTAAGTCTAATAAATTAATTATTAAACTACGAACTAAGTGTTGCAGTGTGTATTTGAGTGCTTGTAGCTTGCTCAAAAATGCCAAAGTATTGAAACTGAAAGATAAGAAGGTTGAAGCCCTTAAACAATGAAGTTGCAAAATAAGTTCTTAAGTGTTGAGTTATTGCATGTGAGTATTAAGAACTGAAAGTGCTTGTGAAACTGAAAACTGTGAAAGTGAAGGCTAAAGCCTTTAAACCAATAGACTGCAAGTTAAATTGTTTAATTAGATTGTTGCATGTGAGAATGAAGCAATGGAAATAACTTGCGGAAAGTAAAAGACGATTACTTAAGAGATTATGTAATCGGCATGTGCATGCATGTGTGTAAGATAAAGATTAACGAAATGTAACTTGCATGCAACTGAAAAAGAGATTTAATCTAAAGCCTCTACGGGCTCTAAGCTAGCATATGTTATGAGATCTACTTTAGATAATTTTAAATTAAGCATGCATGTAGAGATCACAACTAATCTAGCTAAACTAAGCAAGGAAAGATAGAAAACAAATCTAACTAAACTTGCAAAGTAAAGGCTGAAAGGAAAGGAATGCAAGCCACTTGGTACACTCCTTTGGGCTTGCGTACAGTGATTTGGAGAGAAGAGAAACCGTTACCACTCTTGAAAGGAGGACCGGAAAGATGTGTTGTGCTTGAATTTGGGCAGCATGCCCTCTTGTCCTGGTAAAAACCTGCAAAAATCAGCAAGCTATTGCTTGCTGATTTGTGTTGCAACACACTCACAAATGATTATGAAATTTTTGTTCTTCAACAGAAACTTCACACACATAAAAACCAGAATTTTATATGATTTAATTGACCTATTTAAGCAAGTTATATACCAAAAAATGAGCGTGAAAGAATGAGGAAGAAGGACAAAAATTGCTAATGAAGTTTGAGTGAAAATGAGGGTAGATTCGTCCTTGAACCTATCCCAAAAACTCCTTAAAGATGATCTGCAAAACTTAAACCAAAAGTGAGATGGAACAACAGATAATATCTTCCATGCATAGATAATACAACATAGTTTATATTATAAGCATGCACAAAATATATAGATGGGCAACTACACTATTGCTTCACCTAGCCTAGTAAACTAATTTACTTAAGCAACTATTGATCAAAACATATAAAGATTTAAAAATGATATCACCTCACAATAAGTGGAACATCCAGACTAGTCTTGCATGCCACAGTTCCTCCAAAGCTATTTTTGTATTATTAAATAGGAAGAGGTTGTAGCAACAATGTTGCTCCAAGCTCTTCAAAAACCAAAACCAGTGAAGCCAGATGATAGTAATGAGAGAGAGAAGGAGATGGATAATTCGGTAGCGTAAAAATACTGTAAGAGAAGGTCAAGAATGAGGGAGTGAAGGGTTTCTTTTATAGCCTTGACAGACCAAGAGACCCCTCTTGGATCTTCAACACTTGTCAAAAATCCAAAGGGAAAGACAACTCAAAGTGAAAACGCACCAATGAGAGCGTGAGCTTTTAGGGTGAGGAGAAATGGAATGTGAGATGAGTGGAAGGGGAGAAAGCAAGGAAAGCTAGGCGAATTGGATAAGAGGAGGCCATTTGATAGAGGCGCATTGGCCAAGATGAGACCCACGTAAGCTTTAAAGGAGGAGTTGCTTGCTTTGAACGTTATGTTTCCATCTATTATGTGAAACCTTTCCACTTTTTCACAAAAGAAAGCATGAGGTATGAAAGAAAGCGTGAGTTAGGAAAGGAAGCGTGAGTTCACAAGAGGAAATGCGTGAGTATGTGAGGGGAAAGCGTGAATTAGAAAAGGAAGCGTGTGCTTGGAGTGTGGGAGGAGTATGGAGTCCACACTCTTGGATGATGTGGAGGGAAAAGGAGGGACTCAAGTAAGAAAGGAGGGACCCATGTTCCAATTTAAATGTGAGTTTCCAAACTAGACGTGGGAAGGGGGACGTGAACTTCAAGTGGGAATAATTAAAAGTGGGTTAAAAGGGTAGGAATAGGTAGGGATAGGTTAGGTGGGGTCCCTCTCATTAATTTTCACTTTACTTCACCTGTTTTGACTAATTATTATAAAATTTGACATTTTCCCGTGTCCTGGGTTTAGCAATTAAAATTGTTGTTTTCCGAAAAAAACTCCTAAGTGGACAAAAACCCTAACATAACTTGTCCGACTGAGTTGAAACTTGGTCCAAGGGTGTAGGGGGTCTCATTATCTTTCTTTTGAGTACAAATACCCCTATCAAAAGCCCAGGGACCTAAGTTTTACATTAATTATCCAGAATTAATTAATTTAATTCCCAACCTTAGGAAAAATTAATTAATTAAAAAAAACCTAGCTAGACTCGACTAAAAATCACGAAACTTTGTGTGTTGTCTTACATGGTCATTTACATCATTCATAAACACTAGCTACCCAAGAATGACTCCATTAGAACGCCTTTCACCACTTTGGAGGATGTATTGCTAGTGGGAGTGAAAAACTCAAGAGTGATTAACTCGGCTGGTTAGGCCACATTAACCTCCTGAGGATAAAAAACACTCAGTGAAAGGAACTCTCCTAATGAAGAAATCCTAAGGCAAATGACCTAACCATGATCCATGTAGACCTATTACAATATTAACCCACGCAGGGGTGTAGTAATCTCGCTTACAAAATTGTGTGTTGGAGCAAAAAATGCCATGTAGAACCAAGTAGTCTTCAACATGTTTGCATCTGGTGATGCATATCTTCATGGTACATGGAGTTGACCCTCTAGTTGAACAGGCGGTCAACAGGTACTAGGCGTAAGTGGGTTTCCAAGATCCAAGAATATGATCTAGAAATAAAACCCACCAAGATTGTGAAGGGACAAGGGTTAGCCCAAATGTTGACTGAAAGCAACCAAGAAGCTATACAAATGGGAGAGAGCGAACAAATAAACATGGTAGTAAGTGAGCTAGAACATGATGAATGGTATTCCAACATAATATACTACCTCAAGAATTTATCACGCCCAGACCATCTAGTAGACTATAAAAGACGAGCCCTGAGACTTAAAGCTATGAAGTATTGTTTAACTGAGAATGGCCTTAGCTGGAAGGACTCGAATGGAGTTCTCCTTAGATGTGTGAACCAAGAAGACGCCAACAAGTTGTTAAAGGAATTACACTCTGGGCATTGTGGTGGGCACTTCGCTGCCCATACTACCGCACACAAGATCTTAAGAGCTGGATATTATTGGCCAACATTATTCGTTGATACTCACCGATATGTCTGATCATGCCAACCTTGCCAATACTTTATTGGTAAACAAAAGCTCCTGGCACAACCTTTGAAACCTGTGGTGGTAGAAGCTCCTTTTCAACAGTGGGGATTAGACTTTATTGGTGAGTTTAAAGATAATTCGAGTAACTGTCACTGATAGATTTTGACCGCCACAAATTATTTTACCAGGTGGGTAGAATCTATTCCCACAAAGAAAGCCACTGAGGAGGTGGTTATGAATTTCTTGGAGGAAAAAATCATAACAAGATTTGGGTCCCATCCAAAATTACCACTGACAATGCCAAAGCCTTCAACTCCCTTGCATTGGCAGAATTTTGCTTCAAGTATGGCATTGTTCTATCTCATTCGTCAAACTATTACCCACAAGGGAACGGCTTAGCAGAATCAAGCAATAAGAACCTCAAGAATATCATTAAGAAGGTCATGGGAGAGAACAAAAGGTCTTGGGTTAGCAAGATCAAGTATGCCTTGTGGGCAGATCGAATAACAACAAAGACCTCAACAGGAAAAACCACGTTTGAACTAGTGTATGGGTTGGAAGTCAAACTGTCTATGAATCTCCAAATCCTTATCCTTCGTTTTGCTCAGCAATACACCACCGAAGGAGAAGCAATCCAAGGGCGAATTAACAAGTTAGTAGAGTTGGATGAATCCAGGAGGGTTTCCCTAAGCCAAATGGCAAGAAACCAAGAAAAAGTTAAGAACACCTTCAATCACAAGGCAAAAGAAAGAGGTTTCATTGAAGGAGACTTAGTGTTGTTACGGGACAAAAGAAGGGATAAACCTGGTATCCACAAGAAGTTGGATGGATTATGAACAGGTCCCTACAAGGTCATGAGTCAAACAGGAACAAACTCTTTTAACTTGACAACCTTGGAAGGAGAAGCTTTGAAGCTACCTGTCAACGCTATACACAACAAGCGCTATTTCCCTCCAACAGCATGACAGGTAAGTACAGGTAAGTTAGGTAGGCATTTGCATTCATTGTATATACCATTTGCATATCATGCTAGAATAGTATAGTTGTAGTTTCATTTTCATTTGTATATGTATGCTTGCTCAATTTTATTTCATAATGAGCGAGGGGTGATATCACCACCCCAAAGGATTACTAATTCTTTTTGTTGAGATCTAGCAGATTACAGGTCATGCCAGAGGTGTTGAGGTTCTCATGCGCTCTACGGTGAGCACATGTCCCCGAGTTGGAGCTAGATGTTATCCCCTATCCTAGGGATAGCTAAGGAGATTATGTCACGAAGCCCACAAGTCCTAGACATGGAGTACCGAGAGCCATACGACTTGAGCTTAGCCCCGGAGGGCCCATCTTTTCTCCGGTGCATCCTATCTATCAGCAGTAGCAGCATCCATCCCACCGGCCTAATCCTGAAGTAGCAGTGGGTCTTGCTCCATGAGGTAATGAGTCTGGGTATCATGGTATCTGTCACTCTGATTTTCGAAGCATTTGAATATGTGCAATGAACTCTCCTTTGTTTCATAACGTTTGCTTGGAAATTATGCTCTTTAACTTGTTCATACCTAGGGGTGGTGACAGAGTGCCCTAGTAAGTTGGTTCCCTTAGGGATGAGTTGCCACTAGGTGGGTCTATGAAAGGTCATCGTCCATTCCTTCCATACTTACCACTTTTCATCATTGTCCCTCTCATCTTCCCCTACCTTGGTTCAGGCATTGGGTTTGCCACACAAGTAAGGGTTGTACATTGCCTTGTGGGAAGAAGGGGCTAAAGGCCCAGAGGGTAAAAGTAGCTGACAAAAGCTAAAAGACAAAATGAAACCTTGAGATGCTTCGCCCAAGGATTCCCGAGAAAGCAATGAAAGGCTTCTCGGTAAGAAAAGGGGACCCGTAAGATAAAATAAAACTCAAGGTCCAGTTGGTGGATAGGAGGTCTCATCATGAGCCGGCCTATTAGGTCCATGGGCATCTACCGGTATGACACTACCATCTATCTGGTCACCAAACCAGGGTAGTGGCTCTTGGTGGCATAGCCAAGAGAAAAGGGGTCTCATCACGAGCCAGCCTTCTCATTTCCCTGAAGTGTTTGTGGGTAATGCTGTCACCACTGGCCACCATGCCAGGACAGTGACCCCCGGCTATTCTCTTGAAAAGAAAAAGCAATAAGACAGAATAAAAGGCATTGAATGGGTTAGGAAACAATGGCATCCATGACAAGGTGAAACTCGCCCTCTACAGAGGCACCCACAGCAAGACCTGCATTTCCCTATTATCACTACACCCCTTGCCCAAACATTGCCCTACAACATTTCATACACTTACATGACCTAGACTGGTCTTCACCTAGGAAACACCCCAAACTTGAGGAGGATTAGCCCAATGGGACATCCTGAGACCCTCTCCAAACCTGGCTTGTTAAACTGCATAACGTCTTTGAGCATTTGTCTGGGTAAAGGGGGATTTGATGCACATGTTTGGGTAATTTGATTATTGGATGTGATTGACATTGCTATGATCCCTGTGACTTGCGAGCCCATGGAGGGCGTACTTGTTGTTGTTGCAGGACCATGCCCGGTGGGCAGATACATATGGGGAGATGATTAGCTCGGACCTCCATGGGGCTTAAAGCCCACCAGATGGATGTTGTGACCCCAACCAGGGGCAGAGAGACACCAAAGGATGGCACCAGGAAAGAAGAAGGACATTTCCCCCGAGACACTTTGGCAAGCCTAGACCCAGGGGGGTCTTTCCCTTCCACCATGACATTGGCCCTTGAAGGCCCCTGACATCATCATATTGACCCTTGACGTCATCCAATTAGGATTTGGCATGAGGACCGTTTGGTGCTAGTTGCCGCGTGTGGCAGCTTTTGAGGCCTGTTATCCATCAAAGTTGCACTAAGATGGACTTCCAGCGAGCTGCCAAAATTTGAACATCATCTGTTCAAAATTCAGACTCCAGAAGTTCAGTCGGTCGTAAAGACCACCCTTTCTCTTTACATTTCCATAAAAAATTGTAATAAGAGATGTTTGCATGATGAACTTGTAAAAGGTCTTAGCCACCTTAAGTCCTAAGCGTGAGTTATACTCTGGAGTGTTTTTTTCACTTACTAATTATATTTTGTTGTTTTCAGGCAAATTATAATTTATGAGTTTTTTCACTCAATTCCTCTAGAGCTGGAGTATATGCCCATGGTTAGGCTTGAGCATGGATCTAAGCCTAGTGTCTAATGTATATTACCATGCTAAACATACTCCTAGAGTCTTATGGAAATGTACTAAGTCCCCCCTAGGATTTTTTAATTTTTTCAGTTAATTAAAAAATTGCCAGAATTTGGCAATTTTTAATTAAAAAATAAAGATGTATTAAAAAAGTGGTACTAGGGGACTAAATAGGCTATGGGGATGCTCATTTTTGGACCTAGAGCACCCATATTGCCTAAGTACCCACTTGTTTGAGTAAAATTAGTGATTTTAATCACTTAAAATTAATTTTACTCCAAAAAACCCAAAAAAGTCAAATAAAATCAATAAAAATCAGCAAGGGCAAAAATAAAGG
>JZKD02S1799086.1:1348743-1358940 GCA_000966675.3 Picea glauca
CAACCCCCCTTGGCTTCCCTAGGAGTAAGCCTAGACGGAAGAAGTTCTTGTCAAGGTGACAGTGTGGGCAAGGACTTAGACATTGTGTCTCCGAGGGCACACTAAGTGAGCAGGATTTAGCTCACATTTGCAAGTGTGCATTAGGACGGCAACAGAACCCTTTTTGAACTTCTTCTTGCTAGTAGTAGCGAGAGCCACACTCTCCTCCTCATGACCTGTAGATGAACTGCCATGTACATAACCTCTCTGGGTCTCCTCTTGAACAAAGTCATCCCAAAGACGTTCCCAACCAAGAAGCTTCTCCTTAGCAACAATGCCCTCCACAAAAACAGCCCATTGTTTGGAAACTCCATTCAATGTTGTTCTCACAAGATCACTGTCAACTCTGGCTTCCCCCACAGTTCCAAGCTCATCCCTCACCTGTGTCAATCTAGTAAGGTATGTGACCACATTTTCAGCCTTGGTCATTTTTATGCTCTTTAGTTTTTCCCTCAAAACCATTTTCTGGGTCTCATTTGTACTCTGGTACAATTTAGTCAAAGACTCACATCTCATAGGCATGTATCTTCCCCGTCAAGTGAGGAATCAAATGATCCTTGATGGCATCAAGAATAAACCTCTTAGCCTTGATACTCTTCTTAGTGTAAGCTGCAAAAAGAGTAGCATCAGTAGGTACCACAACAAGATGAGTAATGGTATTTTCCACAATGTCCCACAACTCGTTTTCTTGCAAAAGCAAGATCATCCTCTCTTTCCAACCACCAAAATTTGTTGCCCCATCAAGTCTGTCCTCAACTCTCAAACCTGTAGCCATTGACCCTATTCTGCTAAAAATAATAAATTCAAAAATCTGCCCTATGAAGTGACTGTTGTCCCAACTTTCTAGCTGCTGAAATCTCTGCTTCTTTTCAACTCAGCTCTGATACCATGTAAATTTTCAGACCCCAACCTAGTTTCAATCTCGCTGATTTTTTAGCCAATGTTTAATGCCCAAACCCAGTTTTATATTAGCAATTAAATATACAGCAGAAAATTAATTTCAAAACTGAAACATGAGGATTCTGATCATCGTTTATGACGCAGAAATAAAATATCAACAGCACATAAAACTCAGAAAATATTGACACAGATATTTTCGGTTTAACTTTGACCCTAGAAAATCCCACAAGGGGAAAACCAGTGAAAGAGGGAGATTTTTATTATTTAGGAGCTTCAGAGAATTCTATTACAGCATATTCATCTTCAGAAATTTAAATGACAAACTTATCTCGATAACCGTGCCATGTCTTCACACAGGAAATAAGCCAAACTCCTCAAAATTCTTTCCAAAATTTTCTGCAATAAATTGTCGGTCAGCTCCTCAATTTTTGTGCCTCCAAACTGTTGTACGGATGCCTCGAAATATGTGCCAACAGCTTCAGCAAATTTTTGGGTGCATTAATGGTTGTACAGCCACCTTGAAAACCATGCCAAACTTTCCAAAAAAACCACACAGCAACCTGCCTCAATTTCTATGCCAAGAAAGGACTGTACAGACCTGTACGGAATCCATACGGTACGACCTGAGTACGGTTGTCTGTCCCTCCTCGAAAATTGTGCCAAAGTACAGCTGCACGCACTGATAAAATCTGTACCGTACGAACATAATTTAATGTTGTTCTGTTTCTCAATTTTCGTGCATACAAAAGACTGTACGGACCTTGGAATCTGTGTTGTACGGCCTCCTGTAAATGTTGAACTCCTTGCCTCGATTTCTGTGCTAATAAGCTGCCTTGGAATGTGTTCCCTAGCTCTCAGAAATGGTTGGTCTCTTGCTACTCGAAAATGTTCTCTCTCTTGCTCTCTCAAAATGAAACAACAACCCAACAAAGGGTGCGCCCTCCAACCCTAATCGACCTCATGAGGTAGGTGAGGAGTTTTCCAATCCAATTGCTGAGATTAGATTAGATGAGTGGCTGAGATTTAATGTCTCTTCATTCACCCTCACTAAAGTCATAAAGTCACCTTTTAATTTGCATCTCACAAATTAAATGACTAGGGCCCACATTAGGCACTTTCTCACCCCTTTGGTGCCTAGGGATGAGAAACACTTGCCTAGGTACTTTATTTAATTAAAAATTTAACAAAGTTCAACCCCAATTTGATAATGATGATAATAATAATAATAATAATCTAGTTTTAAGGTCACAGCCGAGCTAGACACAAAATTGATGTATGATAAAGACTACCAAGCTATACCTAGTACCACAAAAGATTTTGGCCAATACTCAGAAAGGTGACCATTCAAACACTTCCAAATTGTAACAAATTGATTTGCAAAGTGAACTTTAAACTTGTCCTTACATTATAGAATGAATTCGGAAAATAATGACTCTAATAGAAGAGATGGTATTGTCTATGAAAGTGGATTAAATATAAAAGGAGATATCCAACGACCCCACCCCTAGGTGGTCAACTACCCTCTTCGCGATCCATAAGGTGTTGTTGTACCCAGTCACAAGACGTACAACACCAGAACAACAGACAAACCAGCTCTAGGTGGCTCCAAAGTCCATCTCCCCCCCACCCAGCATACTACACCCCAAGTTCAGTGGAGTAGCCAGGTTTCTATTAGGAGATTCTTCCCCATGGCCTCAAAGGTTAGGAGAGTCGGGCCCCCTGGGGTATGATGCTAAAATGGTATACATCTATAAAGAATGCAACATTGTTGTTTCTTTATTTTATATATGTTATCTCATAGTTTGTAGTTTGGGAAAAGCCCAACCCAAGCAACAAGTGTGTGACACAACTGGGGACAGCTATCACTGTAACCTCAATAGATATCCCCCTTGTTTTAGTGATCGACGAGTCCAACACAAGGGAGGCTTCCCGGGTCACCCTAGGGGGATTGCAAGGGGAGAGGCCAAGAGCTGAAGGAACCACCCCTATAGGTCACGATTAAGGGATCTTGAGGCTTGATGGAGGATGAGTATAACTCAAGGAAAAGGGTGCCAACTGATAGTTAGACAACCCAAAACAAGACAATATATGATGAAATAAGCCCCGAGACAAGAGGGAAATCAACAAGAAACCTTGCTTTCCAAAATTCCAGCATACAACAGTGATATATCAGCAACAATGGAATTATAACAGCTGCAAATTAGACCATCAAAATCAGCATATGGTATTGGATAAGAAAGCTTATAATTAGTGAACAATATTCCAATGTTTTGATGTCAAATGTGTTGAAGTTTGGACAACATAGGGAAGACATTCTTCCATATATATATGACGTGATATTTATAATACAAAGTACAAATATCTATAATAAATAAGTAGTTATTTATTATTCAAGGAACGCATCCTTTCATGGATGGTCACCATGTGTTTTCTATATATGGAACACTCATCATTGTAATAAGATATTCATATACAATATTATCTCATATGAAAAATCAACATGGTATCAGAGCGAGACTGGGCTTGACTCCCTCACGAGAGGGCCCAAGAAAATGAGAGAGATAGCATTGATGAGTTTGAAGCCTGAAAGGTGCCAAGCCTCCCCTTTATGACTGAAATCTAATCACGAAGACGACTCCTTTGGGTACGTTAATAAAGAACACCCACCCACGTACTTTGTAGCCTACTTGAAAGATCCATCACAACCAAACAATAGCGTGTTACCTGCCTCGAAGATTGATACCTTGGAAAGTAAATTGGGTTATCAGGGGTGGTGTGAAGATCATGATGCCTAGAATGAGGCAAAATGTTGAAGCAGATCTACTATTGAAGCTTGAACAAAATCCAAAACTTTATATCGTGCAGGATGATGGCCACTGTAATACTGGTCATGATAAATTACAAGCCTCAATAAACTTGTACAACTCCAAATCCGAGGAAGCAAGTTATTTGGAGTCACGGTACAATGAGTTACATGCGTGAGTGGACTTTAGGGTATTCTATAGAGAACCACCGCGAAGTTACGGGAACCCTAGTTCTGTAATATAACTTAACGGTGCCAATATTGAAGGCCGAAGACTGGACCAAACAAAGATGTATTCTGGAAATTTCGACAGTAAATATAGTCGCCCAAAAGATTGATGAAATGATGGATGTAATGGAAGACAAACACAAATCCCATAAGCACATGTTTGCCCATGCAAAGTATTCCTAGTTTGGGCAGGTACATAGAGTATGGTTTTACTTGACTGTCAAATCGATCATTCTGTAAAATTATCCTACATCAATTCGAATCCATCACAATCTGTTCAACTAACCAGCTGTGACAAGAAACAAAATTTAGGTTCGAGAAGCAGTGTCTGTAGTGATCAATGTCGTGATGAATTCAACCATTTGAATCACAGTGAGTTCTTCCAGTCATTTGACTGTGTTGGGGCATGAATTTTCAATCCGCATGAGGTCCATAGTTGCCCGTCTTAACATTTGATAACATGGTATCACTAAGTCTCCTATCATAATGCCCATTCCGTTGTGTGCACAAGCTTTTGGCCAAGCTTGGCTATAGCAAAGACCACCAAAGATGGTCCAAATGCGGGAAGAGAAAGCATGGTCATGAGTATGATATCTTGGGTTTGACCTGATCGAAAGTATTCTTGCGGGAGTACCCATGAATTTTTATTATTGGAGTTCCCATGAATGCACTGGAGGCATTTTTTTTTTGTTGCCAAAGCGTAAATATCGTGGGATCTAATATCAAATAGATCACGCACAAAATTGGTGATTATAATCATCTAAGAGGACATGGTCTTCTTAGAATTGCATCATATCTGATGGTGTGAATATTGGAGCACACTTCAATGCACAACCTTAAATGCATGCATATTTGAACTCTATGGCACTTTAATCAACCAACAAGTATCGAGATCAAGATAGGGTCCTATAATAACAAAACTCAAGAGTAGATTTATTTCTTTCCTCTTAAGTAAGAAATTACTATAGAGATAAAAGTTGAAACAAGAGGAAGTAACCTTCAAGCAAGAAATTTGAAAGAGTACAAAGCGAGGTTTGTGGCAAGAGGGTTCTCCTAGAAAGAAGGAGTAGCCAGTGAGGAAAACTGGACAAACAGGGTTTTTCAATGACAGAGGGAGTTGACCTCAGAGTTCGAAATGAAGGATCTTGGCTTAATGCATTACTATTTGGGATTAGAAGTATGGCAGAAGCCAAGTGAGATCTTCCTTGGTCAAGGGAACTATGTTATCACGATCCTTCAGATATTTGGGATGATGGACTGCAAGTCCATGGCAACTCCCATGGTGACAAACCTGAAGAAGTTGAGAGACTTTGATTCTGATCTAGTAGACCCCTCCATGTACCGGCAGTTGATTGGCTCACTAATGTATTTGGTTAATACCAGGTCGAACATTTGCTTTGTTGGAAACACGTTGAGTTAGTTCCAGGTGGAACCGAGACATGAGCATTGGATTGCCACAAAGCACATATTGAGATATTTGTGTGGCACGCTAAACTATGGTTTGAGATATGTCTCAAACAATGATGTACAACTGCAAGGATATATAGATTATGATTAGGCAGGGAGTGCAGATGACAGAAAGAGTACTTCAGGAGTATGCTTCAGTTTGGGCTCTGCTATGATATCTTGGACTAGCAAGAAGCAGAAGTCTATCACACTTAGTACTACAGAGCCAGAGTACATTACAGCTTGTGATGCATGTATGGAAGCAGTATGGCTCCATAAGCTGGATTTCTAGACTATTTGATCAGGTGTCGGATTCGACTGTGATATTCTGTGACAATCAAAGTTGTGTGAAGCTTTTAAAGAACCCGGTGTTCCATGAAAGGTCGAAGCACATTGAGATCAAGTATTATTACATCCGTGATCGAGTCCAAAAGGGAGAAGTAAAACTCCAGTATATCTCCATCGATGAGCAGATAGCGAATATTCTAACGAAGCCCTTGTCCAAAGAGAAGTTTGTATACTTCAGGGACAAGTTGGGACTTATGGAGATTGTTCTCTTGGTTGAGAGAGAGTATTGATCTATATCATGCTAGTACAGTTTAGATATGATTCTTTTGCATCATGCTAGTACAGCTTAGATATGATACATACGTCCTGAGTCGCATCATGTTAGTACAACTTAGATATGATGCATTAGCATCATGGTAGTACAACTTAGAGATGATGCAGTTGCCTGACTCACATCAGGCTAGTACATCTTAGATATGATGCATTAGCATATGCTAGTACATCTTAGAGATGATGCAATTGCCTGACTCGCATCATGCTAGTACAGCTTAGATATGATGCAGTAGCATCATGCTAGTACAGCTTAGAGATAATGAAGTTCCTGACTCGCATCATGCTAGTACAGCTTAGATATGATGCAATAGCATCATGCTAGTACAACTTAGAGATAATGAAGTTCCTGACTCGCATCATGCTAGTACAGCTTAGATATGATGCAGTAGCAGCATGCTAGTACAGCTTAGAGATGATATAGAGACACTGATATGCATCATGCTAGTACAACTTAGATATGATGTAGAAACATCATGCTAGTACATCTTAGATATGATGTAGAAACATCATGCTAGTACAACTTAGAGATGATGTAGATGATACTCCACATCATGCCAGTGCAACTTAGATATGATGCATTTTCATCATGCTAGTACGACTTAGAGATGATACAGTGGATGATATGACTTGATATGCACCATGCCAGATGAATTATGGCTCATATATGATGCAGTTGATGATATGTCATGATATATTTGATGGAACTTTTCAATAGATAAAATTCGTTGACTTGAATACATTTAGCTGGTTGTTATGCATACCTCCCTAGTTAAGAGGGAGTGTTGAAATTGTAACTATGGTCGGTCTTCATAATGTATATATTCAAAAAAGAATAATCTAGAAAAGAATATGTGTACTTGTAAAAATCGGCCCTACCTGTGGCACAGATAGCAACCTGATTAAGAAGAATGGTCCTTGTAGTCATGTGACACTCTGTTGAATGCTTGACAACTGCGGGACACATGTGTAGTCATGAGACTATGGTAGAAACTGTATCTTTGGACAGTAGTTGTGTGCTATTACAGTGGTTGTGTACCACTGGCGGAGACTATATGTCTCTGGACATTAGTTGTGTGTTACTACAGTGGTTGTGTATTGTTGTTGCCTTATACACACCTGGGAGACGTGGAAGAAATCTTCAATCCACTCGGTGTGTCACCTAATCCTCAACTCCTATGTCTAGGCTAACTCCTAGCGAAGTCAAGGGGGGTAGTCCCTAACAAATATACTAAGGCTTGAACTAAACTAAGTACAAGAAATAAATCTAGGAGTTTTATTCTTTCATCAACCAACATAAAGTGAAAATACACAGATCAATTGTTCACCACGATATATATATTAAACATGTACTTGCATAAAAGGATACTTAAGACACAATTGTTAGATGCAAGTAAAATCAAATTGCTTCAAGTAAATGACTGAAAACTAAATGAAGCATATGGCTTTGCAAGATGTGTAAATGAGACCAGTGCCTTAAAGGTAATCGTGGGCAGTGTAGTTCGTGTATTTTATTAAGGTAAATTGATGTTGAGTTAATGACAGTATGTGGCCTCTTTGGAGACTAGCTCTTTGTTTGGAAACTTGCGGAGAGCTTACCGAAACCCAAAAGGTCTCACCAGTAAACTCACTAAAAGTGTTGGATGTCCAAAACGGGTGGGAAGCCAAGTCCTGAGAGGGCTCGCCTTACTTCGCGGGTCACTTTTAGGCGTTTTCCTACACATTAAGCTACTTCAGAGATTTCCCTAATTATTCTATCACCACTGACCAGCTCAGCGTGTATGAAACTTACTCCCAGCAGATCGAGACTAGCTCGCAACTGCAAGGGTCAGGAACCGCACTGAGAGCTGAGGGGAATTGTTTATTTTAAACAAGAAAGCAAATGTTGAGATTGAAATGTTTTATAATTACTAATGTCTTCACTGATCAGCCTCTTTGGAGGAGCTGAGGAGACAGGTTATTTGTCAACTTTGAAAATTGCAGAAAAATAGAAACTAACTAGCAATTAAAGATTATTGTGATTGCAAAAGGAAATCTAAACTAGATTGTGGTTTGTTTTAACTTTAGAGCTGAATGTGAACTTGTTAGAGCACTTAAAAAAAAGGAAAAAATGAAGCAAGCCAAGACAAAACATCCCAATACACAACACACACACACACCGGGGGGAAAAGCAAAGTGAGGCCTCCTGTGTCTCACTAATTTTATTATCACGGTTACAATTGCTCTTTTAAGAGTCTTGAGATCTCTTTAAGCTGAGATGAGGACCCTTATATATGGATCAAAAAATGAAGAAATGTTTTTTACAAGTTTTCTTGATAAAATTGGGTCACTTTGGGTTTCTTGGTTGCTTCAAATCTTCAAGATTTGGACTGGGTATCCCTTTATCCTTGCACAGACCTGCACAAAACAGCCAACAAAAGATAGCAAAAGGATGGCCAAACACACTTTCAAAGAGTCTTTGGTTATTAGTATATGAAACTAAAAAAATTCTAAGTAAAAGTCTATGATAAATTAGCAAAATCTCTAAGTCTAAACTAACTAAATGAAGCATTTTCTTACTGAAAATCTTTGCTGTCCTAAAACAAAAATTAAAACAATAAGACCTTGCTCAAATTTAACTTTAAATTCTTTGAAATGTGACTATCTTTATCTATGAGAAATTCTCTAAAGATTAAAGAAAATTTAGCCACCAGCAAGCTAGATTTCTGAAATAGCTTTAAGATCTATCTACTTGCCTTTAAAACATACAAAGTGATTTAAAATTTCAGCATTTAAACTTTACTTTATATGTGCTTTGAACCAAGTAACCAAAACAGAAAATTGAAAGAGTGAGAAAGAGAGGAAAGGAATCACTTTGATCTTCTTGGAAACTTGGACAAATGGAGTCTTGTTGATGGGTCAAAGAGGGACTATGTCTTTCTTGGATCTTGAAGACCAAGATAGGTGCAAACAAGACCAATCTCCTCTTCAAGTGTGAGAACCTGCAACACTTATAGATCTCTTGCCAACAAAATATTAGTAGAAAGGTGCTATCTACATAGAATGTTTCATAAAGACATACACATTAAGCAAAATGGATATGTATTATAAAATTTTCAGATGTACATAAACAATAAGACTATTAAGCAAGCAAGCTTTTCTAATCTTATCCAACTTGGAGATAGCTCCACTAGAATGCCACTTACTAACAATTGAAAGAAAGAAAAATGAAATTGCAAATGTACCTCACAAATTAGCACATTGACATAGATGCTCCACACATGAAATTGACACAAGATTGTAGTTTCCAAAGCCTTTTATTTCAATTCACAATGATAGTACAAACGATGTTACAATACAATAGCAATCCTTAGCCCAGCTCTAACTAGCTTGTACAATAGGATGAGTGTTTTATTTATAGGAGAGGATGAAGAGTTTTCCAAGGAGGAGGGAGCACCACTTGGAGAAGAGGAGCGCACCACTTGGTAGCATAATCCATGCCAAGTGTGGAGAGTGTGGCTGCCACCTCTCCCATATCTCACCTAATACGCCGCCTTCCAGATTTGAAAGGATATGGCTGCACCACCTCTCAAGAGGTTGGCTTAACCTTTTGGGAGTGCGCCACCTCTCAAGAGGTGTGCAACCTCTTATGGAGCATGTGCCAAAATAAAATAACACTGGTCTTTTTTTGCTCTTTGACCAATAGGAGTTACCCATTGGCTGCCACCTTGCCTTTTGGGGCTTTACTTCAGCTCAAACATGTCACCACATGTTTCCCTAATTTTAGCTTTTGCTGATTTTATTTGATTTTTTATATCTTTTTGGGTTTTTTTGAGTAAAATTGATTTTTAAGTGATTAAAATCACTAATTTTACTCAACCAAGTGAGTAGTTAGGTAATATGGGTGCTCTAGGTCCAAAAATGAGCACCCCTAAGAAGTATTAAGTCCCCTAGTACCACTTTTTAATACATCTTTATTTTTTAATTAAAAATTCTCGTTTTACGGAAAAATTTTAATTAACTGAAAAAATTAAAAAATCCTAAGGGGGGCTTAGCACATTTCCATAACACTCTAGGAGTATGTTTAGCATGGTAATATACATTAGACACTAGGCTTAGATCCATGCTAAGGCCTAACCATGAGTATATACTCCAGCTCTGGAGGAATTGAGTGAAAAAACTCA
>JZKD02S1799086.1:1368007-1386693 GCA_000966675.3 Picea glauca
AAAATTTAAATATTTTATGTATTTTTTAAAAAAACGGTTCATTGAAACCGGTTCGACCGGTTTATTACCGGTTCCGGTTCCGGTTCAGGTTGGACCCTCGACCGGTTCCGGTACCAGTTTCGGTTTTTAAAACCTTGGTGTCTAATGTATATTACCATGCTAAACATCCTCCTAAAGTTTTATGGAAATGTTTTTTTAATTTTTTCAGTTAATTAAAAATTTTCCGTAAAACGAGAATTTTTAATTAAAAAATAAAGTTGTAATAAGATGTGCTACTATGAGTCTTCCTATGCCTTGGGAGTGCTCATTTTTGGACCTAGAGCACCCACATTACCTAAGCACCCACTTTGGTGTGTGAAATTAGTGATTTTAATCACTGAGAAGTCAATTTTACTCAAAAAACCCAAAAAAAAACAAAAAATCAAGAAAATCAGCAAGTGACTACTTTCTTGGGAACGTGTGGCGACATGTTTTGAGTGAATAAAGCCTCAAAAGACAATGTGGCAGCAATAAGATGCATGTAGTGGGTTGTTGGTTATCATTGGAGGAGGCATGGTAGAGTTAGAAGCTTCCTTTAGGAAGAGGTGCGCACCTCTTGAGGAGAGGTGGTGCATTTCAAGAGAGGGCTGCCTACCTCTTGAGAGGTGGCGCCCTCCCCCTCTTCCTATTGCTTACACTTGGCATCCAAAGGGTTGTGGGATAGGTGACAGCCTATGAACCACCACTTGTCTACTCTCCCTCTCACATGTGGCGTGCCCTCTTCTCCAAGTGGTGCGCCCTCCCTCATGGGCATCTTCACCCCTTTGCGATTTATACAAGCTTGTCTCCCATTGCAAACTAGTTGGAGTTTGGGATTGTTGCTTGTGGTTGTACTATTGTAATGCTTCTATTTGGAATAAAGAGACTTTGGAGATCAAGAAGGTGTGTTATACATGTGTGTGGATGTTTGATGTCATTTGTGTTTAATCTATGAGGTAATATTTGCCTAATTTTTTGCTTTAAGTTCATAGATTTGGCCTTTGAAAGGGTGTTATCGTCCAATAGGATAGGATTTTATCTAGCTTTGTTGTTAAATCCTATTGTTCATTTATATTTAGAGATTTTGATTTGTATACATGTTTCGGTTAACTAATATACTTTTCAAGTCTCTTTTGTAGGTGACACCAAGTTTTTTTAACAAGTTTTGTTGCAAGATTTTAAATCTTATAGGTTTTCATAGCTTGGAGTGGTGATGAAACTTGCTTGTCTCTTCACAACTTCAAGGATCTAAAGACTTAGTCCCTCCTTAACTCATCTAAAGACTCCATTGCCCAAGGGTTCCAAGGCTACAAGTTTCTTCCTTCTCTCTTTCTCAAAAGAAAATCTAAATTTTGGTTACTTTGTTGCAAATGCAAGTATCTTAGATCTATCTTTATTTCAAATTCTGAATATCTAAGTGTACATGCATAAGATAAACTAGATCCAAGTTTGTACTTTCAAGTTTCCTCTAATGCTTAGATCTAGCATATGAAAAGTCTCATTTTAGAATGTTTTTCTTTCAAAAATTTTAGAAGTTAAAGGGTGGTTCTTTTCTTAAAGCTTTCACTTTCATATTTGGCAATTTAAGTGCCTTTGTATTGCTGTTTTAAAACAGCAAACAAAGAACCTAAGGAGACAAGCTCTTTAGCTTGCTCTTCTTAGTTCATTTTTGCTCAATTTACACTAGTTTTACTTAGTCAATTTTGGGGCTTTCCTACTAATAACCAAAGACACTTCCAAAGTGTTTTTGACCATCTTTTGTCTTCATTTGCTTACTATTTTGTGCAGGCTTGCAAACAGATAAGAGGAAATTTTGTCGATTTCGGGCAGATTTGGAGCATCCGGGGCCCCTGGTGGCACCCCTTTCTTCAATAAATACTTCTAAAACATTGTAAACACTTGTGACCCCCCTCATGAATGGTCACAAGTCACTCCAATAAAGAGTTGTGTAATTTCTTTAATAAAATCAATGGGGTTACAAGTTCCCACTCTTCATCCCCCCTAGGGGAATGGTGTTTTTGGTGATTGTCTCAGTTTTGCAATTTTAGCTTAGATTCAATTTTCATAACTAAGCATAAGCTAAAGTTAATTTTTGTATTCATCACAAAGCACTACAATCTCACATAAACAATAAAGTTAAAATAAATCAATCTAGATTAGATTTCAATTTGCAAAAGTAGACCACTAATTGCTAGTTTAGATTTCCTTTATGCAATTTCAAAGTTGGAAATAAACCGTCTCCTCAGCTCCTCGCAAGAGGATGGTCAGTGAAGACTTAGTAATTAGAAAACTTTTCTCTTTCAGTACTTTGTTTTCTTGTTTAAAATAAACAACTCCCCTCAGCTCCCAGTGTAGTTCCTAACCCTTCCAGTCGCGAGCTTGTCTCGATCTTCTCGAAGTAATTTTCATACACGCTGGGCTGGTCAGTGGTGATAGATTAATTAGGGAAATCCTAAAGAAACTTTGTTTTAGTGGAAACGTAAGAGAGTTTGTGTAAGATATCTGACAGGAACTTTGAGATCTAGGTTCTCCCTGTCGGATCTCCCACATTCTCTTGGGCTTGTGTGCAAAATCAGAGGGACCTCCCTATTGGATATTCGGCAAGCTCAACCTCCACTTTAAGGACGTTTTCTGAAGGGCCAAATCTAGTTTAGTCACACACTTTATTTTCGTGCAATAAAATTCATCTCATTAACCTACCATCAATAAATCCTAATAAAACACACGATCTACATTGTTCACGATACCTTTAAGGCACTGGTCTCATTTATACAATTACAAAGCAATTTTCTTCAAGCACTTTATTTCAGTCATTTACTTTGAAGCAATTTTGATTTACTTGCATCTAACATTTGTCTCAAGTATCCTTTTATGCAAGTATATTTTTTATGTATCTTGTGGTGATTAATTGATCTGTGTATGCTTTAGAATAGATTTGTTTTATATTGGTTAATGAATTAAACTCCTAGAAAGCTTAGAAGAAGAAAGCCTCATCTTTCATGTCTTCATCTCTATGAGGTGGTTCTAGATCAACGTCAGCAATGGATGCAAGTTGTCTTCCTTTCTTCCTGGTAGGACAATCTCTCGCAATATGTCCATACTTGTCACATCTGAAACACTGAATCTTTGATTTGTCTTTTCTATGTTCATGAGGGCTCCAAGTCTAAAGAAAAGACATGATCTCTCCCATAGATGGTGATGGATCTAAAGAAAATGAACGAAGCTTCTATTGATTCAGGCGAGATTGATCCACATCTTTACCGACAACTGATTGGATCATTGATGTATCTGGTTAACACTAGACCTGATATATGCTATGCAGTGAACGTACTTAGTCAGTTTATGAATCAACAGAGACAAACTCACTAGTTAGCAGCGAAGCATGTATTGAGATATCTACGAGGCACAGTTGGATATGGCCTGAGATATGCCTCTGGTGTAGACATGAGATTGCAGGGATATGCCGATGCAGATTGGGCAGGGAGCGCAGTGGACCGGAAGAGCACATCCGGTTGTTGTTTTACCTTGGGTTGTGCCATGGTTTCCTGGTGCAGCAGGAAACAGAGCTCTATGGCTTTGAGTACCGCAAAAGCAGAGTATATTGCATTGTGTGTGACAGTCTACGAAGCAGTGAGGCTTCGCAAGCTCCTTGCAAACTTATTTGGACATGAGATCGATTCCACCGTTATCCATTGCGATAACCAGACCCGTGAGAAGCTCTCCGAGAATCCTGTGTTTCACAATGAATCGAAACACATTGAGATTAAATACCATTAGATCAGAGATATGGTGCAGAGGAAAGTTGTACACGTGCAGTACCTTTCTACACATGAGCAGGTTGCAGATGTCTTCACCAAACCACTTGCCAGGACGAAGTTCAAGTACTTTCGTGAGAGACTTGGCCTGGTGGAGAATGCCTCCCTAGCTGAGAGGGAGTGTTGATCATTGCAGCGTTGTGTGACATTCTTCATGATACGTTCTCCTCTGGACTGAGTTGAGTCGACCTGTGAGAGAGCCCATGTGTTGGGTGTGCCCATGTGATGGGTGTATTGTTCTCCTCTGGACTAAGTTGAGTCGATGTGTGATCTCCTGCCTTGTACTCATGTGGACTCAGTTGAGTCAGGCTTGAGATGGTACTCCAGATGATTCTCCTGTGGACTCAATTGAGATAGAGATCTGTTGAGTATGACGTCCCTGTGGCAGAGCACAGGTGGATGTGTCCATAGTGGTTGAGCACTAGTGGACGTGTGGATCCCTTGCTATATTGTCTGAGTGTAAGATTTACTTGTAACCCTAATTGTAATATAAAGGGTACAAGTCGACCCTGTTATCCACCAGTTTGCACAAGCTGGATTTCCTGAAGAGCCGCCAGAGAATGAGTAATCAGTGCTCATATTTGCAGAATTCTGAGTTCAGTCGGTCTTGTAAAAGACCTTTTTTTTCCGCATTTCCACCATTGTAATAAATGTCCTAAGTATAAGATATTGTAAAAGGCTATTGGCCACCCAAAGACCAAGAGTGAGCACATACTTCGGAGTGTTTTTTTCTACTTGTTAATTATTTTTTCTGCTTGCCTTAATGAGTGATTAAATAATTTCTAAGATTTTTCACTCAGAAGACTTGCTCCAAAGCCGAAGTATGTGCTGGCAAGCAGGTTTTGGCACGGAAAATCCAATGTCTAGTGTCTAAATGTATATAATCTCATACTAGAACATACTGATTGAGTCATTTGGAAATTGCGGCTAGGTTTGATAGGTTGTTTTTAAGTTTTCAGTGAATTAATTAAATTCCCGCAAAAATGGAATTTATTAATTCTAAGTCAATATATGTAAAAAATATGGCATCAAACATTGTCAGATGTCATATTTACAGTCGTTTTCCAGTCTAGAGTACCATGTAAACTCGTATTTCCCATCTTTCGAGGTTAAAAAGTGATTATTATCACTAAAAAAATCAAATTTACTCGAAAAATACGGAAAAGGGGTAATTAAATTAATCTCCTAAATTTTAGGAGAACTTGGGAACATTATTGAGACACGTTTTTTCCATGTCCCCAGTTGACTGGAGGCTTGGGCGAGTTCATCTGAGGTAGGGTCAACTTGATTGGAGATAGCTTTGAGTTAGGGGGAGATCCCAATGAGGGAACTCGACCCCATTTCCTAGGTGGGGCGTTCCTAAAACTTGGCGCATTTCCCAAGGCCCCACGCATTCCTAAACTACCCCTCTCACTCGCACTCACTCCCACTCTTCCTCACATCACTCGTCCTCCACTCCCCTTCCACTCTACGTACCTCCACACCTCTCCATTCCACTCCCTATTCACTCCCATGTATCTACTCTTCTAATAATGCGCAACTCCCTCATCTCCCATGCTTTACCAAAACCCTAAACCTAACCCTAGCGCATGCATGCTTTGGAATTGTCATCCCTCAAGCTATTTAAGAAAGGGTCGACCTCTCCTCAAGTTAGTTCAGTCTTGGGCAAGCAAGCTATTGTAATATTGTTATCATTTGGAATAAGAAAGACTTTGGAGCTATTTTGGTGTGGACTCAAATGTGTGGATGCTTTGATCTCAAATGCAAATTTTATTATGAGGTAACATGTATTTTTTACATTCCAGTTTTGTGATTAATTGGTGAAGCCTATAAGGTATGCTATCATATAATAGGGTAAGATTAATCTAGCTTGATTTGTCTTATTGCTTCTTTATTTCATAGACTCTTACACTACATGCTTTATTTTTGGTTAAATTGGCATGTGTGTGTGAGTTGTGTTGTCTAGGGAAGGCCTTTAACCACTTTGTTGCAGGATTGAAGTGTAGTTGCAGGTTCCTCAAGCTTGGAGAATCGACAGGTGGTTGTTTCCATCGTCTTCATCCAAAGAGATCCAAGGATCAAGCTCCCTCTTTCTTCACATCAAGAGAAACCCCATAGCCCAAAAGTTCCAAGCTCAAGTGGAGACTCCAGAAAACTGATATAATTTATTTCCCATCTTTTTCTTTGATTTGCATGCAAATTTAGAGTAATTTCAAATTTAAATTTTAAGCATCTAAAATCTGCATGCAATTTATTCTAGATCTGAGTTATAAGTTGTTAATTTCAAAGGATAGATCTAGGTTAGTTTCAGGCAATTTTTTTTATCTTTTTCACCTAAAAATTAGATCAAATTTTTGCTTAGCATTAATTTGTTGATCAAGCTAATTGGCTGCCTTATGTTTGTTGTTCTAAAACAGCAAACAGAAGCATTCAAAAGAGCCTATTTTAGATCCCTGCAAGCTGCCCAAAAGGCCCTAAAAATTTGCAGTTTTTCCTTAGAAAAAATTTTAAAAATTTGATTAATTTTTTTTTTATCGTTTAAAACTCTTTCCTATCACTTTCTAACTTCGTTTACTTGCTGTTTTCTTGCAACAAATACAGATTCAAAAGGAAATTCTACCATTTTTTAGCAAAATCAAGGCTCCCGAGGACCCGGGGGGTTGTGACTTCGTCAAAACGAAGTTTCCTTTTTCTGTCTTTTCTTCTTGTATTCTTCTTAACGATCCAATTATAAGGATCCCTCCTTTTCTAAAAAAAGCTAAAAGCTCAAAGAGAACATTGGTTCTCCATTGTAATAGTGCAATAAAAGCGGGCCCTTTGCGCCCAGCTTCTTCATCCCCTTAGGGGGATTTGTGTTGTGGGTTTGTTTTTGTCTCTTTGAGTTGTGCATGCTTAAGATCTAGTAATCAAATACACAAGTCAAATGTATCAAACACACTACAACACTCTAATTTTATGCATGTTAATCAAGTCTTAATCAATCATGCATGCTTAGCTAGCTCTACTTCAAGTACTTCCTTTCTTTAATAAATCTTGCAACAGTGTTTAAATTTCAAGCAATATCTTGTTAATCTTTCTCAACTACAAAGCAGGGTGCATACATTTAATTGTTGCAATTTCATTTCTTTACATTTTCAAGTATTTGTGCAAGTGCTTCATTTACAAAGCAAGGTGTGTGATCTATCTATTTCATGCTTTTATCAATTAATTGAACCTTGCTAGCTTAATAGAACAATCTCTTAAGTTGTTAGTTCATTGGGAGGAAAAAGCCTAAAAGTGACCTGCGAAGTAAGGCGGGCCCTCTCGGGACCCGACTTTTCACCCGTTTTGGACATCCAGCACTTTTAGTGAGTTTACTGGTGAGACCATTTGGGTTTCGGTAAACTCTGAGCAAGTCCAAGCAAAGAACAAGCTTCCTAAGGGGGCAAACACTTTTCATTAATCAAATACAAAATTTACCTTAATAAAATCTTTGATCTACACTGCCCACAACTCCTTTTAAGGCACTTGTTAAAAAGCACTATCAATTTACTTTATGTGAAGCAGTTACACTTATGCATGTTGTCTAATCTTCTTTTATGCTCTTGAATATTGCAGATGTTGTATCATTTTGATGTATGAATGTTTCATGAGCAAGGTATTCTTTATGATGATAAATGCTAAGTGGTGAATGATATGATTTTATTTCAAGCAATAAACTCCTAGATTAAAGTGTTTTTCTTTCTTAGTTTAGAAAATTCTTAGATATATTTTATAGGGACTACCCCCCCTTGGCTTCGCTAGGAGTTGGCCTAGACGGAGGAGTTGAGGATCAGGTGACAGCACCTTGACTCGAGACTTTCCCCCAAGGACACACCAAGTGGATTGAAGGTTTCTTCCACGACAACCTAGGTGTGTATTAGGACAACAACAGACCCCACCATAGGTAAAAGATAATTAATATTTATGTAATGATTAATTATATTATTGAGTTATTGAGGTCGGCCCTATTATGCCAAGAGACAACTATTGTTGTGTCTAGGCTTGTATAAATAGAGGTGTTTCCCCATTGAGGAAACACACACTCTCACTTGTCATTTAGAAATTTCAGACCTACTTGTACGGCTGAAGTGCGCACCTCTCTTGGGCGCTAGTTTCAAAGTTGTAGAGCACCCTCTTGTGTGCATCTAGGGTTTATGGTTTGGGGGATCTTCTCGTGAGAATATAGCAAAGGATTGCTAGGTTTTTCCCTTGTTTGAGAAGGGTTTTCCAAAGATACTTCTTATGATCTTGTGCATGGTTATTCTAATTGTCATCTTGGTTATTGCAACACTGGTGTATGGTGTTGTTGCATTGTTTATGGTTCAAGTACATGCTAAATGAAATAAACCTCATGCTTGAGCCTAGCACATAGTGAAAATTCAACAGTGTCAACCAAACATGTGGCTATGTGCAATCCATCATTCGAGGAGGGGCTCATGTAGTCCAATGCATCATGAGGACCGAAGGCAAGGTACACAATCCAAATACAACATATAAAGTGAGTCATGTCAATACAAAAGCCATTATATAGATCTCATAAAGTATCATCTTCAAACTTCACACTAGCTTATGAAGTTATACAATTTGCCCAGTCTAAGTATGGGAGGACCATTATTACCCCCTATTAGGTGTGCTAGTACCCAGGATAAGAAGTATGTCCCAAGGAACCCATCAACGAGTATGTGCAATGGTATGTGGTATGGATTGGGGTTTACTTCAGGGGGTGGATGTCATTGACATGCAAGGCCATGTATGATAGTCATCCTCATGAGCACCTTTGTAGAGGGAGCGCTTAGGCAATGAGATACCCTTTCCTTGGCACTGTGTCTTTCCAAACCCCTATTTGTCTTTTTCTTTACAACTTTAACCTTTTTTGGCTTTTAACATTTGATTTGCTAAGTCCTTTTTGTAAGATATGCATTCATTGCATAGAACTTGGGGTGATGATCCCTTAGTGAGAGGGTAGAGCTCATACTTCTTTCTGTCTTGGTTTTCAATACTTTGCTTTTCTTGTTTGTTTCTTTGCCTTGCATTTTGAATTAGGGATTTTGCTCTTTCTATATCATTAGGGATTTTGCATTTTTGAATTAGGGATTTTGCTCTTTCAAGCCCCTTCTTCTCATGGGATTATGAAACGTATACCTTTTTGGGATACATGTAACAAGTTACAACCAACCCAAAAGAAAGGACAACAGATACGGCATAGATGGAATATGTTATTCATGGTAAGGAATATCGACACATTACCCCCATTAAGGCCCCCCAATAGTACAACCTTGCCCAAGAGTGGTAACACTTGACTAAAAGATGATGATGATGACCACCAAGGTGAGACAAGGAAAAAAGTTTAAATTCAAAGCATCATGATCCATTATCCAATTCAACCCATGATCACCATTTTCATGCCTCAAGTATTAACATTAGCACTCGATATGAAGTGTCAGAACGATGTACTTGAGTATGTAAATGCACCATGTCATATGAGTAAGTTGAACTGAGCATGTAATGAAAGGCATTTGTGGGCAACTATCTATGGAGAGTCTAAAATGACATCATCGGATTTGCTATCTAAAATGTGGATCATGGAGAAAAAATTCTCGTCTAGTTACCCCTAGAAGTGAGGGGGTAACAAGTACAAAGGGGGATTACTTGTTTTCAGTGGCCAAATCTTCAATACAGGAGGGAATCAAAGAAGGTTTAACTCAGCATGGATTGTTGTCCAAGTAATTTGAGAATTCAAGAACTCGTGATAATTCAAGAGTTTGGGAATTTGGGGAATTCAGGAATTCTATGCTTATGGGGAGATGAGACAGCATGATGGAGTACTTGCACAATTCCAAATATGTAACGAAGGGTGTTTATAGAAAAAAATTTCTTTTATGTTTTTTGTTGTTGTCAGTGAAGCTTTAAAAGTTAGAATTCTAGCGTTAAGAGGGGGTGTTAAGAGTATAATGCTCCAACAAGAATTAATGGAATAAAATGTAATGAAGGCACATTATATGTTGTTTTAATATTTAGTAATGATAGACATTAAATGTAATAGTTGTAATTAAGAATATGTAGTTAGGTTATGCAATTGCCTACTAGCCAAATAAAAGAGGATGGATGTTGATGTATTCAGTGACTCCATCATTAATAAAATTCTAGTTTTTCATCTCTTATTTATATCTCATGTATAATGCATAGTCAATTCTATAATCGTTCTGGCCAAAACTCCACCTTTCTATTGACGTGAGTGATATGGTATATAGAAATTAAATTCGGTCCTATTCCTGGAACACAAAGAGCTTCTCCAAACTTAGCACTGCCAAAAATGACATAGCCGCAACCTGAAACAAGCAAGGGTGAGTCATCACCAATAAAAA
This sequence comes from Picea glauca, assembly GCA_000966675.3. NCBI lineage: Eukaryota > Viridiplantae > Streptophyta > Pinopsida > Pinales > Pinaceae > Picea > Picea glauca. The sequence goes on from JZKD02S1799086.1 coordinate 1,378,227, forward strand.
CTTCCTCTCCATTGTATTTATGTAGATAGTTGGAGAGTTGGTGTTGGTGTTTTGTCATATACCTAGTGGCTCCAGAGTCAGCGACCCATTCTTGTGAAGAGGTGGAGGAGCAATATCTCTTTGAGTGCAAGTTAATGTATATAATAATGTTGCAAAACTCATTGGATTTGACTCAGATTCAAACAAAACCCGGCTCAGTCCCTAAAATGGGCTAAGTTGACGCACTTGTTAGTAAAACTTATTGCTAGTGAGCTAGACTCACCAATTGCGAATTTGACTTGCCAATATTTGCAAGTCAAACTTTGAATTGTGAGTACTTGCCAAGTTTTTCACAAATTGACGAGTTCGACTTGCAAGCCCATTGAAAAGTTCAATGGGCTGAAAAGTTCAATGGGCCCTGTTACCCACCAAGTTGCACTAGGATGGACTTGCAATTGAGCTGCCAAATATTGAACACTAATATGTTCAAAATCAGAGTTCAGAAGTCCAACCGGTCAATATGGCCACTTTTTCGCATTTCCATCCCCCCTTGGTGCATTATAATAAGATGAATCTGGCATGATGAATTTGTAAAAGGCTTAGCCTCCTAGGACTAAATCATGAGTACATTACTCTAGAATGTTTTTTACTTATTAATTATTCCTTGCTTGAATTAATTTTTAAGCGAGTTATAACTTTTGAGTTTTTTCACTCATTTCCTCCAAAGTTGGAGTATGTACTGATGGTAAGGCCTTAGCTTGGAAAATCTAAGTCTAGTGTCTAACGTTTATATTACCATTCTAGTTATCAATATTGAGTCATATGGAAATTGCGCTAAGTCCCCCCTAAGATTTTTTTTAATGTTTTCAGTTAATAAAAAAATTCCCGCAAAACAGAAATTTTTAATTGTAATTTAGTCATAAGTTAAAATAGTGGTACTAGAAGGCATTATATGTCTTGGGGGTATTCGTTTTTGGACTTAGAATACCCACTTTACAAAAGTATACACTTTGTGAGTGAAATTAGTGATTTTTAATCACTTAAAATCAATTGTACTCCCAAATGGTCAATAAAAGACAAAATAAATACAAAAATCAGCAAGTGCTATTTTTGAGGAAACATGTTTCCAACATGCTTTAGTTAACTCTTCCTTTCTTTCACTTGAGATTCACTTAAGGGGAGTTAGCTTGAGTTAGAAGTGAGTTGGAATGTTGAGATGTCAAGTGGGAGAAGTTTCCAAAGAGAGGGAGTGCCCCTCTCCCTCTATGTGGCACATTCTTCAAGGAGGGTGCACTTCCCAAGGAGGTTGCCACCTCTCTTGGGCTATGTGTTTCCCCTCCCATCCTTTCACCCTCTCATATGTGGCACATTGTTGAGTTAAGTGGAGTGGGGTCTTTCATATCACTCACACATGTCACTCACCCAGTCCAAGTGGTGCACCCTCCTCCATTGGGATTGTCACCCTCTTTGCTATATATTGAGTCTCTTGCTCCCATTGTAAACTAGATTGGTAGACTTGGAGTTATGTTGTTGTAATATGCTCTCAAGCTATTGTGGAATAAATATTTGAAGACTTTGGAGGTCACTCTTGTTGTCTTGAGCAAATGTGTGGATGTCATTGTTCCATTTTGATGTGTTGAGGTGATCAAAATCTGGACCAGGGGTCAAATTTTAGCTCAAAAATCAACGTTCTCGGAATTGCCTCAAAACGAACGAGAGCGTAGCCCTCGTCATCACGAACCCAACGCAACTTGTTTCATCTCAAACGGACGTCGGGAGCGAGAGATATTGCGATCTGTCTGAATCGTCAAACAGGTAAAAAAATGGATGATGACTGTGCAGTCCGTACAGGTTGACGTGGCAGGGTCGTACGACCGTACGCTGACATGGCAGAGGTGACGTGGCAATCATTTATTGGCTGACATGGTCGAATCGGAAGGCGACACATGGCATGATGTTGGTCAATGGTAAGGTGCCACGTGGCCCAGTCATGGGCTGCCACGTGGCACCCCGGTATTGGTCTATTTGGTTTGTTAATCAAAATTTTTATGGGTCCATGGGGTTCGACCCCCGGACCTCCCCACCGATGTCAAAGCTTTTGTAAAGTCCGCCCTGCCAACGGGCCACATATTATACATTGTTAGCTATATGTATTATAAAATATTTGAATTGATGTAACATTTGATTTGGCGGGGGGTCGGGCCGGGGCTTAGCCCCGACCCGAGGTTCTATTATGTTCCATATGACCATACCCTCCGGTGAATGGTGCGCGCGGGTTTTTTTTTTAACATATATATAGCTCGCAATTATATCACTCATACCATATGACCATTACATTTGTGAATGCGCGCGAACATATAACGGTTGTATTACGTGTATTATATGACCATTGGTAAACGGAGTGGCGCGCATATATTTAAATGGAGTTAGCCCATGGTTACGGGCGCCATAACATATGACCCTTGTCCTTTGAATGTGCGCGGGGGTGTTTTAAATGCATAGCCCGTGGTTTTATGATGTTACATGCGACCACAACCGGAGCGCGGAGGAGGAAGTTAAACGGTTGAGTTCTGTTGCTAGCCCGAGGTCGTATGGAGGATCTCATGTGCCCAGGTGCTAGGCGGTTAGGGGTTGGCGCGCCCATAACCGTCCTACAGTTTGCACCGTTGGCGCGGTTGCGCCCGGTGCTGGGTTTTTACGCTATATTTTGCGTGTGTGCCGGGTTCAAGCACACAGAGGTGCCTTTTGGCAAACCAAAGCCAGCAAGCTTGAAGGAAGAGGATGGCAGGAGGCCTATCTTTCTCATTTTTTGGCCGATTGAGGTGTTGTAAAAGCCCAGCTAGGGGTTTTTGAACGTCCTGAATCCATTGGCACTGTTATCAAGGCCATTTGAAGACTTCTTTTGCAGGTTTTTAACCATTGAAGTTTCAGGAAGCTCCAGGGAGCTTGAAGCCCTCATTGATTGAGGACATGTTTTGGTGTTTTTGCCAAAGAGAAGCTCAGTGAAGCTTATGGCCACATGTAGAAGAGGTTATGCCCGGATGAGCCATGATCCATTTTCAGAGTTCTATTAGTCATTTTTGGGGTTTTTATGTGTTCTGATCCCAATGGTACAGTCTGTTTTTCCATTGGAGTTGAGCAGCAGCTTGTAAAAGAACTTTTGACAAATTAATCCCAGAGAGCCAAGTCCATTGATGGAAGCTCAAGGAGATGTAGCCCAGAGGTGAACTCCTTTATCATGTTGTTCTTGTTGTGAGTTTGATGGTTTATTTGCTGCAAGTTATGTTGTTGTGTATTTATTGAAAGTACATATTTAACCATTTAAAAGAACATATCCTCACACATAAGCATTTACAAGAAGATACATAAATTTAGCACATAAACTATCTTGCATATTTTAAACACATGAAGCAAGGTCCTGTAAAGTTTATTTTAATGAAGTAGAGGGTGCTTGCATAGCATAACAAGTCAGCGTTCTATTTTCAGATCATGAGGTTATGGTAAAATTTATTTCTTGCAATTTCTTTGTTCATTTGTCCTTGATTAATAAGATCTTAGAAAGCTTGCTTGCATTTCTATATCTTGTTATTTCTAGCATATTTTGATCTATGATTACATGTTCTTCTAGCTTGATTGACATGTTTTCTAGATCTTGTATGTAGGAAGTGGGTGCACCCACCTTTGACAAAGTTCTTTGCAGGATTATTCCAAGTTTGCAAGGCCCTTGAATTGAAGGAGTGGAAAGCTCTAGCTTGAGTCTCCAACATCTTCAATTTCCTTCTATCAGAGCAATTTTCCTCTACACTACAACAAGAAGACTCCATATCCCAAGATTTGCTTCCATCCGACACTCTTTCTCTCTTATCTCATAAAATTTATATTTCTCCTTTGGTTACTAGTTTGCATGCAAGTACTTAGATCTAAATTACATTTCAAATCTTTATTTATCTAAGCTAGCATGCAAAGTTAAGATAGATCTAGATAGAAATTTCATTTTATCATTTTTGAGCTAGATTTATCATAAGAAAATTTACTTTTAGCAAGCTATCTCTTTAAATTTTAAAAGGCTTGGTATCCCCATTTTGTGGGATAACTAAGGAGATCATGTCTCGAGGCCCTCAAGTTGCAGATATGGAGTGTCGAGAGACTACATGACCAGCAGTGTCCTCTTGCACAAATGGAGACCCTTCTCACCACCACAGAGGTCAGGATTTTCAGGATGGCATCCACCACACCAGCGGGCTTCCGAAAGGCACTTGTCCTTGCTCCATGAGATACAAGTCAAGTATTATGGTGAGTGTCATTTCAATATTTGAGGCATTTTGAGTATGTTGTATCTTAGACTGCTTTAGATTTCATGACATATGCTTGGACATTATGCCTTTTGCCTCATTTCACTTTGGTGGTTGACATTGTGCCCTAGTAAGTGGTCTTCCTCAGGAATGGGTTTGCTACTAGGAACTCCCTTGAAGATCCATCCTACCGTTCCCAGCCATACTTACCACTTTCCATCACCTAAAACCCCCCATTTCCTTGTCTCTTGGGATTTTAGGGTGTATTGACCCAAGAAGGGGTTGTCCCTTGTTGACCACCTATTTCGACTAGGGGTCAACTCCATGTTCCATGAAGATATGTACCTAATGGTACAACCATTTTGAAGAATTTTTTTTAACAGGGCAAATTTTGCCCACGACACGCTTTTCAATGTAATCGAAATTTTCGCTCCCCTGCGTGGGATAATAATGTAATGGGTCTACATGGATCATAGTTTAGGTCAATTGCCTAGGACTTTATCATTAGAGGAGTCCCTTTCACTGAGTGTTTTTTTTCCTCATGTTATTAATTTGGCCTAACCAGCCTTATTAATTTCCCTTGAGTTTTTCATTCCCACATAATTCTCCAAAGTGGTGAAAGGCGTTCTAATGATTGAGCCCATGGGGTAACTGAGGTCTAGGATTGTTGTAAATGACCATGCTAGACCTTTCCTAGAGTCTTGCGGAATTCCGTTAAGTTTTGATAGGATTTTTTTTAAATAATTAAAATTCCCGCAAACTGGGGATTTTTAATTATTTTTTATGTAAAATGTAAAAAAGTGGTCCTTGGGGATTTTGTTTAGGGCTAAGTCACCTGACACATCCATATTAGGCCAGGTGTCCATATTTGCGGTGTCATTGAGATGACACGATACGGTACGTACCAAACACGAATTCCACACGTGTCATAAGTGGGGGACACGAATTCAGACCGTACTGGACACGATTTCCACACGTGTCACGATTTTATGACATGTGTCCCTAGAAAAGGAGTCCACGAGAGGTAATAAATCGGTTTTTTTTTTTTTATGGTTCCATTTCATTGTTAGTCTTCATGTCTTCACCGCGGATAGCTCTCGGACCTCCTAGCAGGTTGGGGGCAGTTTCTTAGGTTGGGGGCAATTGTGTCCAACTTGTTTATACTTTGTACAGAGGGACTTTGTAAGTAAACAAGGGTCCAAGTTATTTGAAATGGCACTGCACCATGGATATTGTTCACCTCCATTTCAGTGATCACCTCGAACAAATAAGTAAGCTATTTTGGTTTATAAATTAGAGTATGTCATAGTTAAACCTCTTATAAATCCTGATTTACCTCCATCTTTTGTTTCTTGCTAATGGAAATACAACTTTCTTCTGTATGGCTTATGGTGATTGCTTATAGAGGTTAAAAATCTTTGACTAGCTACATTTGCATTTTTGTAATATTGAATCGTGGCAAGATTTCTGGCAGTGACGAAAGTGCCCATGAATCATGTGATTAAATTGCCCATAAAAGTGTGGCATCATTGAAAATATTTTCTTTCATAAGTATTACTTTGTTAAATATTTGTTTCTATGTCTGTAGATTGTTATCGTTAGCTTAAAAAATGAGTAGCTTTGATCTTGTATTTTTAATACTGAATATGCACCAGAAGATATTATAATTGGCATAATTTCTAATGAATTGTGTTGAAACAAAAAAACTATTATATGCTGGAGAATACCTATTGTCATGGTTTTTGGTGTTTTCAAGAGTTCAGTCTTCAATATTATTTGATCTCGTTCTATGAGTTTGTTGGGGGAGTTATGAAGATACTAATGTCTGATGATTGTGGTGGTGTAATTAGGGAACTCCGCTTCAAAATACGTTAGTATCTTTTTCGGAGTATCACTGTATCAGTATCACTGATCAATATCTACTATACTCTACGAATCTATGATCTATCAATATTTTTTCTATTTCAGTAATTTTTAACTTATATTAATATATATATATTAAAATTATATATATATAACGTGTTCCCCGTGTCCTAATTTCGAGGGTCGCCGTGTCCGTATCGGATACTCGCATTTTCGTGTCCTCTGTGTCCCATGTCTTTATGTCAGGTGACTTAGGTATAGAGGTTTGAGTACTCAAATCAAATGGTTCATGAACCCCTACACCCTTGGACCAGGTCTCAGCTCATTTGGGCAAGTTTTGCTAGGCCATGGTCCATGAGGAGTCCAAGTTGGTCAAAAATCAGCATATAATTGGCTTAATTAAAATAGCCAAATTTTGTAAAAGTCACTAAAGTCGTGAGAGAGAGTGGGAAAAGTGTCCCAAATGCATTTCATAAGTTGGGAAAATGATTTCCAACTTAGAAATACCCCTTTTGCTTAGCCCACAACCCACATTGACCATAGAAGAGGGGCACCCCCCTTTGCTCAATATTTCATAAAAAATCAAAAATTTACCATGGGGGGCCCCAAAACTTTGGTAAACCTCCCCATTCATCCCCACTACACTTTTAATTAATGGGAAAGGGGGTTTCCCCCTTCCCCACTCATCCCTCAACCCTCACCCTCCTCTCTTGACCCAAAAGTGTGCCCCCCTTGATGAGACCCTCTTCCATTAGATGGGTGCCACTTGGAGCCCATCCAAGTGGGCTCTCTCCTCATCTTCTCCTATAAATTGGACCCTCTCCTCCTCATTATCACATCTATTCTCATAGCAATTCTACTATACCAAAATTTCTCTCATTCTTTCCCTCTCTCTCTCATGCTCTCATGTGTAAATCTTGCTACAAGTATTTGTAGCAACATTTTGGTAGATAATAAAGGAAGTTTCAGAGAATCTATGGTGTGCATTGGGAGTCTTTTTGGTGTCTTCATTGTGTTCTTGTGAGGTGATACATTTCCATTTCATTCTTGCATTTTGCTTTCACTAGTTCTACTTGTAGACTCAAGCAAAGTCTTTTGCTTGGGTGATATTAGTAGTAGTATTGATATTGATCTTGTGATAGTTTCTTATTAAATTTGCAAAGTATTTTACAAGCTTTTTGGATGCTCTCACCTCCATGTTTCCTTGTGTAGCAAAGGCAAGCTTATTTGGGGATCACTAAAGGATTGAAAGATTGGTTTTCGAGTAGAAAGCCAACTCTTTTCAATCATCCAAAGTTTCCAAGATTATCTAACTTTATTTTCCTTCCTTTCCTCATTTCTAAGCATTGTTATGACATAGAATAGACACTAAAAGTTTCAATATCATTTTCAAATTTTCTACAAAAAAAATGTATCATTGGGCTAATCAAACTTAACAAGTTCTTGGTGTTTTGTAGCATTTTCCATAAAAGTATACCTTGCTGATCTTTTATGCAGATTTCTAGCAACAAGGAGGAAATGCTACTAGTTTGAGCCCCAAAGGCCTCCAAAAGGCATTCTAGAGTTGGGATATCAAATCCCCATCCTTCTTAATCTTCTAAGTCTTTGTAAGCCACCCTTGAGAGTCTCTTGGGTGTGCCTTCTATCAATTTTGTATCAAAAATCTGATATTGTAATAGTTAGAATAAATCGCCCACACCTTGCAAAGAGAGTGGCCTAAGCCATCCTTGCAAAATCGTGAAGGCTACATTAGATTTGCTTTCTTGTTTTTCCTTTTACACCTATTAATGTTTAAGCCATTATTATAGTTCTTTGCATTTCAATGAATAACAGCAGCATAAAATAAGATCACTGAGAAATACACAATCACAAGAGACACATCATTTATCCTGGGAAACCCTCATGGGGCAGAAAACCCAGCAAAACTTCCTTAATATAGATAGCCAATACAATGCCAAGAGATAACTCAAACAAGTATAGAAAGTCCTCTCCTAAAGATGTGCCTCTCTCTCTCTCTCTCTTCTCCAACTGCAGCTCTGAAACTTGTCTCTCAATGAACAAGTGAGTGTGTGTCTAAGTGAGGCGCTAGCCTCCTTATTTATACAACACTGGCACGTGTGGGAGTGTCCTTTCATTGGCAGGGCCGACTTCTTCTTCTGGGTAGTTATAACCACCTTTATTATATTCCGGGGCCTCTTTGATATATTTTGGGGCCGACTTCTCTTTCTGCCTATTACAATTACATTATGACCAATCCGAAAAAGGGGATTTGGTCCTTTTACAATAGCCGACATGATCAATCCACAATGGGGATTGATCCAATGAATAATATA
>JZKD02S1799086.1:1402612-1420321 GCA_000966675.3 Picea glauca
TTTGGTCCTTTTACAATAGCCGACATGATCAATCCACAATGGGGATTGATCCAATGAATAATATATCAAATAATAATAAGAATACACTTTGCAGTTACATTATTTCAACAACACCCACCTTGGCCAAAACGGTAGGCATTGTGTCTCCACTTGTGCCATCATTGTGGGGTTGCTCATTTATTTCCAAGTATTTTAATTCTTTTATTACACCCACCTTGGCCAAAACGGTAGGCATTGTGCCTCCACTTGTGCCATTGTTGTGGGGTCGCAATTTCTTTTTTTTAAACAAACTAATAAAGCATTTCAATTTATTTATTTTGCCCCACCTTGCAAGAGATTGGCATAAGCCATTCCTTGCAATAACAGAAGGCTTGTATAATCTTAAAATCATTGCTAAAGTAATCTTTTTTGTTCTCCATTTTTGCCCCGTATTCTCTCCCCTTGCCACTTTGTGGATCCTGGGTGACAAGAAAGGGCAAAGGTTGGAGGTTTAATAATTAGACATCCAATCATTTATTGTTTCTATCGTCAAAAAGAAGGCTTGAGGAAGATGCTTGGGGTGCTAGGTCAGGGTTGATCTCACGGCACTAGGTGTCCCCTGGGTTGAGTACACTTGCTCTTTGGATTTGACCTGTGGAGCTAGGGTAAGGCCTTGTTTGCCTTGCTTATTGAGCACCCAGCACTTCCTTTTGGTTGAGAAAATAACGGTTTTGGGGTAGTCACATAGTCTAGGCTTCAATCTATCACATCTAATTCCCCTAATCAAAGAGAGACCTAAAATTTACTAAAATTAACCTACACACTACATTCACAACATTTGCAATCTCACTTTCAAAGTAATTTATCTTTCAAGTTTTGCAATCATATCTTCAAGCAATTTATTTCACAACATAGCATCTCAAGTTTACCTTTCAAGCAATCTCAAGTCGTGTAATTCATATTTCAAGCAAGTCACTCTCAAGCAACTCATTTTTTAAGCAAAATCTTTCATGTTAATTGGTTTAGAATCTAATTTCTCCTTTGTATAGTTGCAATATCATTTGAGTGGTTATTCTTTTTCATAAGCTTTATTCATGATATGCTTCAATTAGTTCATTTATTGATGTGAGTTGAATGTTTCATTATCTAACAATTCTTTAGTTTCCTTTATGTATTTTTATCATTGTGAGCTATCTTGACATATTCAATTTGTATGTTTCATTTTGTAACTATCTCAAATGTAAAGTAATTTCTTCTTGATATCCTATATCATTATTTATTTCTTGTATAATTGTACTTAATTCCTTAGTTGTAGAATCTAATTGACCCCTTGCCCAACCCTTAGGCACTAGTCTTAGTTGACCTTAGGGAAAGGTTTGATTTTCATTTAAAGATTTGCATTTGCATTGTTGTTTGCCATATAGGCTAGCTCCCCCTTACCTTTAACAAACCAAAATTAACTCCTAGAATTCATTTAATAATTCATATAGTAACTAGGGTCTACCTCCCTTTGGCTTCCCTAGGACTAAGCCTAGACAGAAGAAGTTCAAGTCGAGGTGACAGTGAGCTTGAACTTAGGCATTTTGCCTCCAAGGACACACTAAGTGGATTGGACTTAGTCCATGTTAGCAAGTGTGTATAAGGACGGCAACATCCCTCATTCCATGGGAAGAAGGGGCTAAAGGCCCAGAGGGATTGTTGTTGGCTAAAAAGATAAAAACCTATATATAGACTTTCCAGATGCTTCACCCAAGGATCCCCCAAGAAACAATGAAACGCTTCTCTGTAAAAAAAGGGGTACCTACAAGAATGAATGATAATGATTGCTTAAGGGGTCGGTTGGAGGATAGGAGGTCTTGTTGTCGCATTATACACACTTGGGCTATCATGGAAGAAATCTTCAATCCACTTAGTGTGTCCTTGGAGGCAAGTCTTGAGTCAAGGTGTTGGCACCTGATCCTCAACTCCTCCGTCTAGGCCAACTCCTAGCAAAGCCAAGGGGGCTAGTCCCTAACAAATATACTAAGGCTCTTAAGCTACTCTAAGCTAAAAGAACTATTCTAGGAGTTTATTGCAAATAAAACATAAAGCACTCAACTTAGATAAGATACTCATATAAAGTAGATGTCTAATCATAAAGATGCATGCATAATAAAGTGGATACAATATCTGCAAGATTTGTACAATTTGTTAGACAATCACATTTGAGAATGAAAATACTGCTCATGAACATAAAAAGATAACCATAGAACCAGTGCCTTAAAAGTGTCATGGGCAGTTGTTGAACGCGTGTTTTATTACGGTTTATTGAAAGTAGATTAATGAGAGATGTGTGGCCTCTTTAGAGGTTACCTCTTTGTTTGGGAACTTGCTGAGAACCTACCAAAGCCCCAGGGCTTCACCAGTAAGTTCACTAAGGGTGTCGGATGTCCAAAACGGGGAGAACATAGATCTCAAAGTTCTCGTCTAACTTCACACACTCCCCTTAGGCGTTTTCTCGTGCATTAAGGTAACTACTATTAAGGTTTCCCTAATTATACTACTCCACACTAACAACTTCGGTTCTGATGAATCTTAGGATCGAGCTAGGCTCACAAGTGTTCAGAGCATACACCGGTATTTGCGGGGAAGGTTTATTTTAAACTTGAAAATAAACAAAACTTGAATTTGAAAACTGAACCAAAAAAATAAAAAAATAAAAAAAGAATTGTAGAAAACTTTGAAAGATTTTTTAATTACTAAGAGCAAAAAATAGAAATCTAAGCTAGCATGCATGAAAAATTGAAGTTATTTTGTGCTTGAGTACATGAACTAGTGAGTGTTTTGTAAAATTGATTTCCCTTAAGCTTGTGTGTTTGCAACTAAAATAAGACAATAAAACTTGCAAGGAAAATGAAAAGATACAACCACACAGCATCACCAATCTCCCTAAAGGGGATGAAGAAACTGGGCACCAAAGGCCCGCTTTTATTAAGCCTATTACAACTTGAGAGGATGACTCTCTTTTTCCTCTTTTAAGCTTTCTATTTTTTTTTGGATCCTTATAGAATTGGATCAAGGCTAAACTAACTACTACAAAAAGACTTTTGTAAGTCTAGGTCTTCAAAGGGTCTAACTCAGGGTGAAGGATCTTCAATTTGGGGTCCAAGAAGGTCAAAATCCCCCTTGTATTGTGACAGACCTGCTAAAAACCAGGAAACAAATTTTATTAGTTTTGGCAGAAAATGATATAAGAAGTACAAAAAAAATGAAGCAAAAATTGTCAAATTTTTTCAATAATTTTTTATGCAAATAAAGGGAAAATTTTAGATTTTTGGAAGAGGTTAGAGGACTCCTGGTTGCTTGGATGCCCCAAACTTGTCCAAGTTGAACAGAGCTTCTCTTTGGTTGTCCAATACCCTGCAAAATCAGCAAAGAGAAAACCCCAAAAGGTGCCCAAAATGGTTTGGGACAGCTTAAGGGATTGACCAAGACTGCTTGGAAAATTAAACAAGAAACAAATAACTAACAACTAACAAACTTTATTGCAGATTTTTGCTTGTTGTTAGGACAGCAAGTAATTAAGCACTTGAAATGCTAAATATAACAGTATAAAGCAAAAGGAAAAGACGCAATTTTACCCTTAAATATCAGAAATTTGGTAAATGAAAGGGGATCTTTTCATTATATTAGATCTAAATCTATTAGATAAACTTTTAAATAAAAATCAGATATAGAAATCCTATGCAAGCATAAGAAAATTAAAGATTTAACCTTAGAAATTAGATTCAAATGCTTGCATGTAGATGATAAGTAACCAAGAAATTGAAAACTAGACAGGTGATAAAGAGAGAGAGAAAGCCTTTCTTCAAGAATTGAATCTTGGGCTATGGGGTCTTCCGGTGAAAGGATGAGGGACTCGTTCTCAAAAGATCTTGAAGAATGTGGAAGATTGAACTCAGATCAGCCACTACTTCAAGTATGAGGACCTGCAATCTTGATAAACCTACATACAACTTGTTAAATAATCGGTGTTCCCTACACATGAAATTTAAATAGCATGCAATTAAACAAAATTAACATGCAAATTTTTAACCGCATATGTAAAAGAACAAAAGAACTTAATATCCAAGCTAGTTAAGAAGATCTTTCCTATTGGGTGATAGCACCCCTATCAAGGCCAACCTACAAATTGAAGTGCATGTAAACACGATACAGTTACCTCATAAATTTAGACCATGAACGTCAACATCCACACAATGCTACCATCCACCATGTGACCTCCAAAGTCTTCTTTATTCAAACTTGAAAGAAAATTACAAATATACAATACATGAGCATAACTTCTTTGCCCCGGGCTCTGACTAACTCACACGAGGGGGGTCGACCTTCCTTTATACACATTTGGGTGAGAACTCCAAAGCAAGTGCGCATGAGCTAAGAGGAGTGGCGCACTAGCTTAGTGGCACAAGAGGGGGAGAGAGTATTGACACATCTCAACACAAGGTTGAGTGAACTCCACTTAATTTGACATGTGAGGAGGGAGAACTCGCCAAGTATGAATGGTAGGCAGAGAGGGTGAGTCTTTCCCTTTGGAATTGATGCCCCTCTCCTCAAATCCGCCACCTATGAGAGGAAGGTCGAGTCTTAGCATTGGGATTATCTCCCTTGCACACATCATCAACCAAGTTGCCTTCATCTCTAGTGAACTCGTCCTTGCTCTAAGTTGACTGAAAACAAAGGAAAAACATGTTCCCGACATGTTGGCTACATTTTAGGAATTCTCCTAAATTTTAGGAAATTAATTAAAATCCCTTTTTGGCCTTTTTGATAGCAAATTACATTTTTGAGTGATTAAAATCACTTTTTTGCCTCAACAAAGGGGGGATAAGGGTTTAGGGGGTGCTCTGGCTTAGAAAACGAGCACAAATATGGAATTTGACATTGACTGATGCCATTTTTTACAACTTTATTGACTTTTACATTAAAAATGCTTGTTTTACGGGAAATTTTTTATTTGACTAAAACATTAAAAAAAACTATGGGGGACTTAGCGCATTTTCCATATGACTCAATAGACATGACTTAGCATGAACTCATATACATTTAGACACTAGACAAATGTTATACCATGCCAAGGCCTAACCACCAGCACATACTCCAGCTTTGGAGTCAACTTTGGGTGAAAAAACTTAAAAATTATTAATCGCCTGATAGGAAAGAAATAATTAACAAGTAAAAAAAAACACTCTAGAGTACATGCTCGTGCTCAGGTCTTAGGTGGCCAATAGTCTTTTACAACTTTCATGCTTAATTCATTTATTACAATGCCCCAGAGGGATAGAAATGCGGAAAAAGGGTGGTTTGATAGAACTGTTGAATTTCAAAACACTAAATTCTAAGCATCTGACTACTCGGTCTTTGGCGGCTCAACTGCAAATCTAGCTAGTGCAACTTGGTGGATAATAGGTCTCATCATGAGTCGGCCTATCATGATCATGGGTATCTAGTGGTATAACATTACCATCATCTGGTCACCAAGCCAGGGTAGTGGTTGTCAATTGCACAACTGAGAGAAACGGGGTCTCATCACGAGCCAGCCTTCTCATTTCCGCAAGGTATTTGTGAGTGACACTGTCATTATCTGGACACCACGCCAGGACAGTGGCCTTCACCTCATTCCCTAAAACATGAAAGAAACAAAAAATGGAAAGAGGATGGGCTTGGAAAAAGTGCATTGCAAACAAAGGTTCCACACACCCTCTACAAAGGAACCCATGAATGAGACACTACAACCCCTTGTATGTCATGAACCCCATGCCCAGTGAGTCTTGATCCATAACCACTTCATCTACTTTACATGGCTTAGAGAGGGATCACTTGGGAAACACTCCTTGACCTAGGGGAAGATCTACCCAATAGGACACCTCGTCAACCCTCCCATACCCAAGCTTGGCAAGTTGCATAATGTCTTTGAGCACTTACTTGTTTGACCGAGTAATCTTTGATGCACATGCTTAGGTGGCTCATTTATTGATTTGATTTACTCACCATGATATTTTGACTTGAGATATTTGGAGGGTGTGCTTATTTGTCTTTGCAGGACCTAGTTGGTGGATAGTTTTGGAAGAACAATCCTAGCTTGGGCTTCCTTGGGGCTTCAATCCCACAAGTCAGATGTCAAGGGCCCGCATGTCGAATGACAGAGACGTACCTTTGGAGGCCTAGAAGACAACCTAGAAGACACAACCTATCCCTCACATGCCAAACGACTTGCCTAAGAGAGGCAAAACGTCATCTTTGGAGGCTTGGCGTCACATAGAGGGGCTAGGGTTTGGTGGTGAAGACATGGCTCATTGACACATGGACGTTTTGAGAAGATGACTTTGACCATGAGGAGATAGCTTAGATGAGTGACATGTGGCCTTTGGAGGCCAAACTATGCATCTCCAACTCCAACGACTTGCTCATAATGCCAAAACGTCCCCTAAAGGGAAGACGCCCTCTTGTTTTAGGGTTTCATTTGAGCAAAAAGTAAATTTTAGAGTGAATTGTTTAATATTATTTTGTTAAGGGGCAAGATTAGGGTTGTTGACCCCTTTTCTTGTGGTTTACCCTAAATTATGTGGACAAACTATGACTTAGACATTTTGTATAAATAAGAGATCATGTGAATCTCATTTGAACATATCTCTCCCATTTGGAGAGGCCTTACACTGAAATTTTCGCTATCTTTGGTTATTTGTCTCTTGTGCTCTTGTGTGTGGCTATCTTTCTTGGTTATTGGTTGGTGGAGGTATGCGCTAGCCTTGGAAGGCTTTTCTCTTGCTATTGTGATGGTTTATCTTAGCATCTTTTCCTTGAATTGGTAAGAAAATCTGCATTGTGCTATCATTCGTGTTTCAAGTCAAGGTTGATTGTTGCTAGAGCTAGGTCGGAAGTATAAGGGCATACACCCCCACCTTAGTCTCCATCATATTTTTTCTTAAGTATTGTTGATTTAACAAGGATTTGCTAAGAAAAGTATAATTGCATACACCATCTTAGTCTAAGCCCTAGTTAGGGATACTTGCCTTGGGGAGTAAGAGGATTTACACCCCCAAGGAGGTAGTACCTCTAGCTTATTCTTTTCTTGACTCCATTAACCCAATCATTAAAGGCACTAGTCATCACTTGTTTCATTGGAGAAATAAATTGTTGCCTTGGTAAACGTGAAAAGTCAAGGTCTTGAAGTTCTCTCACTTGGATTTTGTTCTTTGAGCCCTAGGCTCTCTTGCCCCATTGAGGTGCCCCCTCTCCCTTACTAAATCTTGTTGTTGTTAACAAACTAACCCTACAGCCATAAGGCTGCAGAAAACCTAACTGTTATAACTCTAACTACTCACAAACTAACCCTAGATTTAAGCTAAAACTTTTCCCTCATGTTCTACTTGCTATAACACACTTTTTGGTCAACCTTTGGGCAAGTTTCATTGGGTAGTTTTGATGCTGTAATGCATTGTATGTTACAGCCATAAGGATGATAAATTTTACTGCAGAGATGTTGTATGACAGCCTTGCTTTAAATATCAAAGTGCATGCTAATTATTAGTCATTTGCTAGACTAACTCTTGTGCTTTCAAATTCACTTATACTAGCTCTTATTGCACTTGTCATGGTTTAATAATTGTTGATATATCCACCTAACATACTATATGCAAGTGTGGCTTTTCTTGTGTCTCGGGCAGGTACAAACACTTTTGCAGGTATCCAAAGACTTGGCAAAATTAAAACACCCAGAGACGAGTCATCAAAGCCACTTTCCTCTTCCATTATTGACCTTTAGGGGGATACTTCTCTTCCTTCCCTTCCATCTGTCTCAATTCCCCCCAGGGTCACCAGGATCGCCTCGCTAGAGTGACCTAGTCACCCTTGAAGTGCGGGACTTATATCGAGGTGACAATGGGTATACTGTCCCTTAGTTATCGCCACTTGGTGGTTGGGTCAAGCTTTGCCCAACCTACAACTTGTGCGATAACAAGGCTAAAGGGTTGATTTCTTTCAAAGAGATTTTACTTTCATATTTGGCAAGCTAAGTGCATTTACTTTGTTGTTTTAAAACAGCAATCAAAGACCCTAAGGGAACAAGCTTTCTAGCTTGCATTCCTTAGTTAAATTTTGCTTGTTTTCACTAGTTTTAACTTAGAATTTTTGGGTTTTTCTAGCATAAGACCAAGACACTTTTAAAGTGTTTTTGAGCATTTTTTGTCTTTGTTTGCTTGTTGTTTTGTGCAGGTTTGTGAACAAACAAGAGGAAACTATGCCCAATTTTGGCGGAATTAGAGCTTCTTGGACCCCCAGAAGCACCTCATACTTCAATAAACCATTTGAAACTTGTAAGCTTGATGCTCTTGTCCTGTATAAGGGACCACAAGCCTCCCAAAAAGAGATCATCTTAACAGAAGTAATAAAATCAGTGGGCTACCCAGTGCCCAATTTTCATCCCCCCAGGGGATTGGTGTCTTGTGGTGTAATTTTTCCTTTTGCTTCAAGTCTTTCATATTTGCAACTCTCACCTAAAGGAAAGATAAAATCTATCATAAAATTTGTCATAAGCACCGCAAAACTTAGATTAGATTTCAATTCCATAGTTAGTTTAGTTAGTTTCAATTTCTAGATTAATTCAGTTAGATATTTTTGCTACATTTGATTTCCTTTCAGTATTTACTTTATATTATTTCAATTTGGCAAATAAACATTTCTCCTCAGCTCCCCGATGTATTCTCTGAACCCTTGTGAGCCTAGCTCGATTTGGGGAACTCATCAGAACCGGGGATGGTCAGTGTGGATTAGTTCTAATTAAGTAAATCTTTAAGATTCTATTGCTTGTTTGGAAACGTAAGAGGGTTTGTGTAAGAAATATGGCGGGAACTTTGAGATCTAGGTTCTCCTCGTTGGATCTCCCACATTATCTTGAGCTTGTATGTGAAGTCAGAGGGATACTCTCCCTGTTGGACATCCAGCAAGCTCAACCTCCAATCTAAGGGATCGCCTCTTAGAGGCCACATCTAGATTAGATTTATTTCCTACAACACTTAGCACATATTGCACATAAAGTGACTTGCAAACACGAGAGTCACTTTCACAATAAACCTAATCAACTCTAATTAAAACTTTACAAGGACAATTCATACAGCAATCTTCATTCGGTGGCAATATATATATATATATATCGATATTTGGCACTGGTCTCATTACTTTTACTTTCAAAGCCATTCACTTCAAGGTGTTACAAAGTCTAACATTTCATTTATCTTGAAGTATCTTATTTGCTTGTTGTTATTTACTTGCAAGTATCAGTATCCATTTCATTATCTCTCATGCAAGTATCTCTTTGGTTTTGATTATCTTTTTCATAAGCAATTATAGTGAATGAATGATATATGCTACTAGTGTAGATTTACTTATTGTTATATTGTTCTTGTTGCAATAAACTCCTAGATTCTAATTTTGCTTAGATTTAGTTTTGAGCCTTAGATTATTTTCATTAGGGACTACCCCCCTTGGCTTCGCTAGGAGTTGGCCTAGACGAAGGAGTCGAGGATCAGGTGATAGCACCTTGACTCGAGACTTGCCCCTAAGGACACACCCAGTGGATTGAGGATTTTTCCACGCTACCTAAGGTGTGTATAAGGCGACAACATGCCCCTTTATAAAACAAAAACAAAAAACCATTTTAATTTTTTGTATTAGCCAAGTTTTTCTTGACTTTTTGTCGAGTCTGACTCAAACTCTTCCTCTCTTTCCTACCCAAGTTCTCACCAAGTTGAGTTTTCTAACAATGGTATATACTTTGCTTTACAAGCTTATAAGTTGTCTAAAAATGTACATATATGGCAATGCATATGCATGTACAAGTGCTCATGGTCAATCTAGAACACATATATACATCTATATTATTGCAAGTTCTAACAACTAATAAGATATTTCTTAATTTCATTTCATAATTTTAATCTAAAGTTTTTTGGCAAAGGACATATACATTCTACTTAAAGCAAGATACAATATAAAAAGAAATGGAGCCATTTGTTAATTATTGTAATTTTTTTATGATGTCAGGGTAAACTAGATTTTAGGGAAATAAAATTCCATGAAAGATGCTCTAGTCTCATTTTTGTTATTAACAAATTTGTGAGACCATGCGATAAGAAACAAGGAAAACAAGAAAACACCTACTTGTTTATGGTTGTAGCTTTTTCATTAAGCAGAGGTAAAAGATATTTTTTCATGGAAAAATGCCATGTCAAAGGCACTGGCCTCCGTTTTGATGTTACTAAATCTGTTGGACCATGCACCTACAAAAAATATTAGAAAAATGAGGAATAGTCATTATATATCATAATTTTGCTATGAAAAGATCTAGTGATCTAGATGAAAAGGAGGAAGCATAGCCTATCAAGTGCGCAAGAGAAAGTTTTCAAAATTTTAGGTAACAATAAAAGTCAATAATACAACTCTTTGGTAAAGCATATCATCAAATAAAACTCGAATGGTCCTTGTTAATATAATATTTGAAACATCAAGTGATCATCAAAAACGCATGGCACAAATGAATCAAAGCAACACTAGGATAGTTAGAAAAAATGGAATTAAACTTGGAGAAGTGAAGACAAGGGTTCCTTTTAACTCCTTTTTTGCTTTGAGGACTATAATGCAGATGAAAAGGAGGGAAATGAACCTATCAAATGCATATGAGGAAACTTTCAAAATTTGATGTATCAATAAATGTCAATAATCGAATTGTACTTCTTAAGATCATATTTGAACATCAAGTGACCATCAAACATGCATGGCATATATGGATGAAAGCCACATTGATATAGGTATGAAAAAATGGAAGGAAATCTAGATGCATAAATACAAGGTTTCTTTCTATTATCTTGTTCTCCTTTAAGGATGGAACCACGATGTTATCACCCTGCATAAGAAATCATTGTAAATATAGAAGCAGCAATCTACACCCTAAAATACATTAAAGCATCACTTAATATCAAAGAAAAAAAATCTTAATAATAAAGAGCATCTATTTAAAGAATAAGATGGAAACTGGACCCACCTAATTAGTATCTTGAACACTCCTCATGTATTGTATTCTAAATCTTAAGTGTCAATTTTTGTAGTTTGTGACATAATGAGTTTGTCCAAAGTCAGTTTCGTCTCCAATAGAATTTGCTGAATAGTAAATTTGTAACTCCTACATCTAGGTGGCACTTGCAATTTGTAACTCTCACAAAGACTTTTAGGAATACAACAAATAAAGCAAAGAGAGAACCACTATAAAGAGATGAAAAAGGACACAGTGGGGGGAAGAAGTATATGGTGTTGCATCAATCATTTAGAAGGCACGAATACACTACCTAATGATGTAGCCAAGGGAGTGTCCAGGGTTGACAAGGCTTGGTTGGGTAACCCTGAGAGGGCACAGTAACAACCAAAAAAGACTCTCCTAATATTTGAGTCCAATAGAATGAATCTAGTACTATGAGTCTAGACAACTATGCCCACACAAATCAATGTCGCAAAGCATTACAAATGTTGAACAGTATCATTAGGACTATGATAACAACATATCAACTCATAACACATTAATTTAACACAACCCATAATATTGCTAGATGACACAAAACTTGAAACTAAATAAAATGTTGTAGATTATACCTAGAATATTGTATCGAAGGTTGAAAAACAACAATAAAATGTTTTTTTTTTCAAAAAATGTGTTATATTAACAAATATTTACAAATCTGAAAACAAAAGCGGAAGGGTATATACAATGGTGTCTTATATCCTGTTCCTCGGTGCTATTAAAGCATAAATAAAGTCAAAGTAAGCTAGGGCATCTGATTCTTGGGCATCCTTACTCTTCCTGCCGAGTATGACAAAAAGATTGAACTAAACTAACCTCATCAGAGAAAACACACTTGCATCGTAGTTTCCAAATAGTAAGCAATGCATTAATTCTAAGGCAATCCCAAATATTGGAGAAAGGAGAAAGCACTATGGATCGTGAGTCGCCAAACAAAATTGCATGTTAATGAAGTTGCCTCTGAAACAAAATTGAGTGGCAATCCTAAACATAATTCCAACAACTTCTAGCAAATCTGTAGTCCCATAAGATATGCTTCATTGTCTCTAGTCAATTACAAACTAAACAAAGACCATCAATCAATTTGGTTTTAGACAAACAAGCTTCTGTTGGCAACCCCCTGATAGGCAACAAACCATGCAAAAATCCATAATTTATAACTGAGATGAAGCAACCAAATACTTTGTAGCCTCTGAATCCACTTGTCCTCAAAATCAAAACAAGTCATGTTACACCTCATATGGCATGAGGATCCACTTGTGATTTTCATCACAATGGATGGGTTTGCATCATAGTAAGTTCACTTGAAAATTTGGAAGTTTTGGTTTATAGTTGATGAGATGATGTACTTGTGGGGTGATTTTTAGTGCTTATGGCATTCATCCTAACACTCACACATATGATCTTGACATATAGTGAGGTTTACTAGAAGATATAACTTCTAATGATTATGGTGCAAAAAACTTTATACTCCCCATTGGCACATACAATTGAGAAAGTTTGTTTTAAAGGGGCCACCCCCTTTTGCACCTTGACCATGGTGAAAGCCTATGTGTTAAGGCAAAGTTAAAGAACACATCATTTTAATGATGGGAGCACCCCCTTCATTAATTCATACAATAGCGTACCCACTATTTTAACTCATGTGATGGCATAAAAGTGGGGATGACACCATGGCACATATGATCACAAAAATTATACTTTAATGGGACCACCCCCTTCCTTACATCATGCGACACCTTTATTTTATATGGCATATAACATGGTGCATATAAATTATGTGAGGAGGGTGTCATACAGCCTACACACATCGATGTCATTGTATCATTAATTGAAGTAGAGCCCACTTTTGACTTGAAGAGATAGATACATGCTTTGGGTCTATTACCCCCATGCCTAGGGGTAACTGGAGGAGATCATGTCTCAAGGCCTGCAATGGAGAACATGATCTACACCGTGATGATGATGATGATGATCAAGATGTCCACAAATGGCAACCCAGCAGCCCCCCTCATTTGCCTCCTAGCACAGATCAACCAAGGCTCATCACATTCAAGCAACCCAGAGTATGGGAGATGGTAAGCCATTGTCACCATGAGGTATGTTAGGCCTTAGTGTGTGTTGTCTAAGTCTAATTTATGCAACAAGATATAATATTTTTCATATGCATAAATTATCATATTAATATTTAATATTTAAGTTGGAGTGTGTACTGATGGTTAGGCCTTAGTGTGTGTTGTCTAAGTCTAGAGTCTAATGTATATTACCATGCTAATCATCCTCCTAGAGTCTTATGGAAATGCACTAAGTCCCCCTTATGTTTTTTTTAATGTTTTCTGCATATAAAAAATTTCCCACAAACGAAATTTTTTAATTGTAATTGATGAATAAGTTAAATAAGTGGTATTAGGAGGCACTGTATGCCTTGGGAGTATTCGTTTTCAAACTCAGAATACCCACTTTACCTAAGTATCACCTTTTCGAGGAAAAATATTGATTTTTACCTATGTTGCACTGGCTTTGGGGACGGGGGGGCGAGTTTCCGAGACGACTAGAGCGCACCCCCAAATTTTTCAGTGGACGGCAATTATATATATATTATTTAAAATTATATATATATAGTAACACACATGAATAGTAGTTTTAATTTTCTACATACATGTAAATATAAATATACATATGATAGTTTTAATTAAAGCTATAAATATAGTATATACATAATTTATATGTATTTAATATTAACATGATAATTTATGCATATGAAAAATATTAAATTTAGTATTAAAACTATATTTAGTTTTAATTTAATATGATAATTTTAAGAGCATAGTTTTAATAAGCTTAGTTTATGTATATGATATTTATTTATTTAATTTATTAAAACACTTCTTGTAAACGCAATTGTGGTCGGCCATATCTGGACCTGTATGTTGAAATATTGTAATTGCAAAGAGTATTCCATTTATTATTGAGTTATTATTCACATGATCAATCCCCTTTTGTGGATTGATCATGTCGGGCTTTGCACTTGACCAAATCCCCTTTTGTGGATTGGTCAAACCCTAATTGTATTATGCAAATTAAGAAGTCGGCCCCCAAGCCTAATTAAAGTGGTTTTAACCACTAAGAAGACAAGTCGGCCCTGCCCAGTGAAGAGACACCTTTCCACCGCGTGCCAACTAGCATAAATAAAGGAGGTTGGTGCCTCATTATCACACTCACTCATTCACTCATCAAGTGCGCAAGTTTGGTAGCTGCAGTTGGGAGAAGAAGGAAGAGAGAGGCGCATTGCTCAGTGTTGGATATTCTCTAGTGTTTTGGTTTATTGTCTTGGCACCATATTGGCTATCTATATTAAGGAAGTTTTTGTTGGGTTTTCTCCCCCATGAGGGTTTCCCAGGATAAATGTTGTGTATCTTGTGATTGTGTTTCTCTCAGTGATCCTGCATGTGCTATTGTTATCTAATAAATTGAAAAGAAACCTAATAATAGCCCAAAGCTAAGCTGAAGAGAGCACCTTTCACTGGATAAGCAAAAACGTCATTATTGTCGTACAAAAAAATTAGGGCTTTTGTTGGAGAGGAATTTTTGCCTAAAAACCATCTAGAAAAGTGTGCCCTACCCTAGTAAATCTTTTGGTAGCTTGAGCGCACCTTTTCAATGGACAGAGCCTTCAAAAAGTCAAACCCTAGTTTTGACTGATACCAGAAAACCAAAAAAACCATAAGTAACAAAAAACCAGAAAAACCAGAACCAGTACCAGAAGTACTAGTCCAGATTTCTGCAGGTCAAGTTTCAAGGGGCAAAACTTGAAATTTTTGAAATCTATCAGCTCCATCAAACTCGCCTCGGCCGAGTGCATCTAGTCCTTGGATCAGAATTTCAAAATTTGAAGTTTCAAAATTTGAAGTTTCAAAAATTAGGGTTTCCTCATAAAACCCTAAGTTGCAGTTGCAATTTCAATTGCAGTTTTAGAATCAGTTGCAGTATCAATTGAAGCATCAGCTGCAGTACCAGTTGCAGTCACCCTTCAAGTTTTTAAAGGGTTGGTAATTATTACCGCTGCTACCAGATGGTGCCACTACTATCAGAGGTATGTACTCACATATGTTTAAACTGTTAAGCTTTACAAGGTATTTGCAGAAGAAGGGATCTCTTTCCATAGATCCAGAAGGATCTCAGATCCAACACATTCAGAGGAATAATGCAACCCAGGTTTGATTATTCTCATATGCATCTATTTGTTATGACATTATTTTGATCTAGGTTGCATGTTGAAGCTATGACCATCATACTAACCTTTGGTTAAAAATTAAAGTCAAGGTATTAGATGAATTAAAGTTGAGATCATAGAGTTTATTCTCTAACCCAACTTTCTGTCAAGATAGCATATTGTCTTCGTATAGAAGACAGGTTGAAGAAATCACTTGTCATCTTAAGTGAAGGAGACTTGGAAGAAAAGAAACACTCATTCTTGAGGACAAGACTCCAGGTTCCATATTTGATTAATTAAGTTGATAAGATTCAAAGTTGAACATGACAAGTTGATAACTACCCCATTACAAGTAAACACTATAGTTGAGGTAGCAATCTTTGAAAAGTATTATGCTTGGTAAGTTGGTAGCATGTGAGCATATTGAGATAAATAATCATTTACCGGATACAACTAACATCTCCTCTAGGAGAAACTTATTGTGTTGGTTCCAAGATACCATGGATGAATGTTTGATCACAACACTAGAAGAGTGTTGATCTCATTTTGTATTGTATTTCTTACTTTTGATCTTTGTTTCAGGCAGGTCATAAGTGATAGCTCTAAAGGAGCTATTGTGACGACTATTCGTGTTGTTGTTTTATTACTATTATCAAAAGAGTATTATCCTTTCCTGTTGTTTTGTGACCTTGGTTCAGGTCACAGGTGATAACCCTGAGGAAGCTATAATGAAGGTTACAGAAGGCAACAGATTAGATGAGACATGAAGCAGACTACCCAAGTCGTGTACATGATGGTATACATCCATGTACCAAAGAAGATGAAGAAGAAGCTATTTTTGAGATCCAAAGTATCTCATATGGAGATTGATTGTAAGGAGCAGAAGGCTCCAAAGATGACCAAACATTAGAACAAGAACTCACAGAAGACTTGGTCAAAGGATAATGAAGCCACCTTGATGGGAAGCAGGACTCGTTTGAAGTATGACTCAACCTTTTATATTTAGACTTGGTATTCAACACCAAGTATACCCCATAAGAGATGATGAAGTCCTTGTAGACTCGGAAGAAATCCAAAGTAAGCCTGATCTTAGAAAGGATCAGATGAAGAGACAACCTCCAAGACTGGGAGACAGATGGAAAGATTCCCTTGTTTCAGTGATAGAGAAGGAAGCCAGTCAGAAAGACTAGGATATGGATTTTTCCGTGAGACTAGAAGAGAAGTCAGTATTGACTTCCAAGATTGATCTAACAGATCAAGCATGTTGCAGATGCACTAAGCCTGATGTGTGTCCAGAGGATTCTCCCAGTAAGAGGCTTAGTGAGCAGAAAACTAACTATTGGCTCGTCAGAATTGATGACCCCACCTGTTTGGATCCCTTCCCTATAAAATGGGGTCAAGCTTGGGTGATTGTTCGGTACTTAGGGATGCCATTTGATACAGATCTTCCAGCTGTGAATATGTGGGATTGGTGCCTACAAAAGTTTCAGTCAAAACTTTGTATATGGCACTACAAGGACCTACCCTTTGCAAGGTAAACTGACAGTTGTTTCACTAATTTGGCAACAAATAAAATGCTTTAATATGCAATGGTAGTAAGAAGCAACAGAAATTGCCCATTGAAAAAAAATAAGTCATGTATATGTGTTATTGACACAGCAGTCATGCACCTGTGCAAAACCCTAGAAGCCTCCCATAACACCGTCTATAAATGATAATTCCTTTAACAGCAGAAGTCATCCATATGTAGTATCATTTATAGGCAACCACATTGCACAAACTTAGCATTGGCAATTACATGCTTGGGAATAAATACATTGACGATTTCAGAGGTGTGCAACTTTTGGTTTGTTTGATAAACAAAACTCGCAAGGGATATTAAACTCCCCAAAACATTTGTTAATGTTAATGATTCATACTGACAACCATAGCTTCATTCACAAAATACTTCAATAAGCTAAACTGACAATAAAAAAGATATAAATCCAAAACTTCTTGTATGACAAATTTTAGTTTCTGCAGTTACCTGTTATCCCCGATACCTAGGGATAACTAGGAGATCATGTCTCGAGGCCCACATGGTCCTAGACATGGAGTACGAGAGCAGATTGACTTGAGCATGGCCCTTGAGGGCCCATCTTTTCTTCTTCTTAGCCAGACTTGTCCTGCCAGCAGTACCAGCCCCCATCACTACCGGCCTGGGGTTGCATCAGAAAAGGCTCTTGCTCCATGAGGTAATTGGTCCGAGGTATCATGGTATGTGTCATATTTGATCATTATAACCTTCTTATGTATGCGTTAGATCTCTTTCATTTCAAATAACTGCTTGGATCTTACACTAATCTACTTGACCACTGTTGGGGTGATTGATTGGGTAGCCTAGCAAGTTGGTATTCATGGGTTTTGGTTAGCC